>PVLC010025556.1:0-23553 GCA_004027655.1 Graphiurus murinus | reverse complement strand
TTTATAGCAGCTCAATTCACAATAGCCAAACTATGGAAGCAGCCAAGATGTCCATCCACAGATGAATGGATTACAAAACTATGGGATATGTACACAATGGAATTTTACTCAGCCATAAAGAAGAATAAAATCATGTTCTTTGCAGGGAAATGGATGCAACTGGAAAACATTATGTTAAGTGAGATTAGTCAGTCACAAAAAGTTAAGAAGCATATGTTCTCCCTAATATGTGGATGCTCGGGAGGGGATGTGGCATAGGAGGGTCTCCAGATGAAAAGGAGAGATCCTCGATAAGCAACGAAGTTGATTTAATTGTAGTGGACGCAGGGGGCAGAGGGACGCCCTAAAGCACATGATGTAATTACACAATCATATCAAGGTCACTCACCGAAGTGAACCTGAGGTGGAGGGAAGGGGAGGGGATTGGGGTGGGGATTGGGGAAATGGTCAAATGAGAACTGTGTGCAAATATGTTGTTAACAACTCGTACTTAACAAAGATGTATGCTATATTGCACAAATTACTACAATAAAAATAAAAAAAATAAAAAATAAAATAAATAAATAAATCTTCTGAGAAACCTTTCCAGAAGTAAATAACATGAATTTCTTGAATTGAAAGAACTCACTTAGTGACAGCAATGTTTAAAATAATAAAAACAAATACACAATCATAAGAATATATACCAGTGATAAACAGAACATTGTAATATATCCCAGGGAGGTGAGATACAAAAGATTGGGGATAAGTTGGCATTGAATGCCCTCTGGCAACATTGGAAACTAGAAGAGAATAAAGAATTACCTGCACAATTTTAAGGACAAATTATTTCCACACTAAACATTGTACTCAACCAAACTATCAAAAATGAAAATAAAATTAAGGCAGTTTAGAATGTGAATAGGAAATACTCTACCAAATGTTACGAAGTAAATGATGAAAGAGGTAAATATGGAATGTAGGAAATAGGGAGACAACACAGGTGAAAGGGGGATGGACCATTGAGAGATACATCCAATAAAAACATGAAACCAGTAGGATATCTGATGCACGTGAATATTTGATTAGAGGTTTTAAATTTTATTGAAAAGATTAGAAGTGAGTTAAATAGATAAACTGAAGTCAACATATGACTATAGTATGAGAAATAATTTAAAGATTTAAATGAGGTAGATTTTATAACTAAGTTCTACACTAAATGAATTTGGGGTTATGAGAAATGACTCTTATTGAGGAAATGTTTACAAAGAAGAAGTGACTATTCATTCAGTCATTTATTCAGCAAATACTAATCAGGACCTGCTATGCATCAGGTATTGCTATAGATGCTGGTGTTACAAAAGGAAATAAACCAGATGAAAATCCATGTTCTTAGCTGAAAGCCTAGCTGGGGAGGAGAAAGTTAAAATGAATGACCAAAGTCAGTAAAAGTGGTGTTAAATGCAAAGAAGAAAAATAAAACATCTTTTAGGGTTAGAGAATTGCAAAAGGATTGAGAAGGGTGGCTGCTAATGGAGGTACCACTGATGGATAAGAGGGTCTGCTATGTTGAAAAGGAGACTCATTGTCCCAGAAGAAAAATCTGCCCATTCAGAGCAATCAATTCTGCCAATCCCATAGATGATTGAAATCACTTGTTCTGAGGTCTGTAAAAGTCTAGTCAGTCCCACAGTTGATTATATGTCAGTCTTTTCATCACCAGAGCTGATCAATGGACATCAACTACAGGCATTTATTTGATTGTTTCTGAGAAATAAAACTTTCGAGTAGTTCTCAGACCATGGAATTACTTCGAATGATTTTAATCGAAGCATTGTTTTGAATTGGTCATAGTTTGGTATCAAGATTTTCCGAACAGTCATTGTAGTTAACAGATGTGAATTTAAAATTCTAGCTCTGCCACTTATTCTCAGTGATTTTGGACAAGTGTTGTACACTAGGTTCTTCAGACCACAAAATCTGACATGGAGTGTGTCAGGCAGGCCTGTTCTCCAGTAATGACAGAATTCTCTTTCACAATGGAAGAACTGACCATGCCTTAAATAATCTATTCTTTATATAACACTGAGAAATCATTCTTTAGGCCCAGGGAATATGGACTTGAGAAATACATTGTTTTATTCTAAATTTCTCCTGCAATGATTTAAATATCATTTGCACTTTGAAGTTATAGCCAAATTGAAGCATGTTTAGCATTTTACAGTTGAAAGAGTAATGTTTCTGTGAAGAGATTCTTTTCAAATATTAACATGATTTTTTATTTTAATGTTAACTAAGTTGACTCAGTTTTAGAAAAATACAAAAATGAATTCATTTTTATTAAAGAAAAGGTTACCCAAATTGAATTGATTCAATAATATATTTAGACTCTAAGTCATGCCATAAAGAAGTAGGGCTAAAATAAAATCTGTACTTGTTAAAATTAAACAGTATAAGAATATGGAGGGTTTTTTTTTTATAAATTCTAGAGGCTTGAGGCACTGATTAATTTCTACACTATTAGTGTTTTATGTGTTAAACCAAATATTGTCTGGTGAATGTTTAAGGGAGCTGATGATAAGAACCATGCTATTCCATCTTTCCCTCTCACTTTCTTTACTTCCTATTGCTGATTTAAAGTAGTCACAAGTAAGGAATAAAGGAAAAGGAGATAAAGAGCAAAGAGCAGTGGGAAATTATCCTGACAATGTGAACACCTGGGATAATTCAGTGTCTTAGAGTTATGCAAATTGCAGAAGTGTATAATTTGGGGAAGTGAATTTTTTATAAGAAAAATATTCAGGTTATTGAAGAATAGAAGTTAACCCTTATTTAATATCCCAGCAATAAGTAGAATATATCTTCCCCATCGGAATTCGGAAGTATATAATGATTAGGAGTGGTATAACACTATATGCCTCAGTGGCATGAAAACCATATTGGCAGGTTTGCAAGAACTCATAAATGACAGCTGTGCCTCCCCACTGCTTTTCCACAGAATGCAAATCAATAGTAAATGGCATTTCAGGACTGCACGCCAGTGAATATTAAATGTAAAATTCTGTGCAATGCTGGAAGTAAGTGGGCTGCATTGATTTTTCCCCCTGACTCCACTGGCATCCTCCTAATAAAGCCTACATCTGTGGTCTTGTATATGCTAATGCACATCATGGAAAGAACACACCATATCAAAGGCCCTAGATGCATGAGAGCATTTTCTGAATAAGGAACATATACTCTGAGAGCTTCAAAGATCTTAGAACCACAGGGCACATTAAAGCCTTCACAAATACATATGAAAAAGTATCATATAAAAGTATATGTATAAAAAGTATCATGCCTTCATAAGTACGTACATATCTTATCCAAGTGAGTTTGCATTTTGGAGGGTCAATGTGTTGTTATAAGGGAAGAAAGATTTATTTTCTTCATTCGTTGCTAGATTTATGGCTGAGGCCTCTATAACACACAGATTAAAAAGAGAGAAACATGCAAATTTATTAAATATAAGTTTTACTTGACATAGAATATTTAGAAGTGAAAACCTTAAGAAATGAGGGGACTTTTGATTTTATACTCAAGTTTGATAAAAAAGAAGACAGTCATACAGAAGTATGATTGGACAAACCAGGTGCAATCTAACGATAATAAACACGCTATGGGGACTTAGCAAGGCCTGTTTGTTCCTATGCCCTCGGAGAAAAGGATGTGTCTTTCTTGCAGGCATAAGAAGGTTACCTCCAGAAAAAACGATTGTAAAATCTGCTTCAGAGAAGGGCAGGAGAAGTTCAAAGAGTGATTATCTTGAGTTATGATGCTTTATAAATACCAAGTTTCCATATTTTGGGGTGGAATGTCCTGAAAACCATCAATGCAAGACCCATATGGGAACACAAACTATATAAACCCATTTAGGAACATAAACTGGTGCAATAAATGTCCTAAAGGGATCATTCTCAGAAAGTATTTCCTATTTGCAAACTATCATGTGAAGCAGTGATTCTCAGACTTGGCTGTATATTTGGAATCATCTGGGGAGTTTAGAAAGTTATGACTGGATAGATCACACACCTAGGGATTTTTATTTAATGGTCTGAATTTGTAACTATTTTCCAAATGTGGACCACTACTGATGAAAAAATATGCACCATAGTTCAACTTTATAAGCCACTATTCCATCACTAATTATAATTATGTTTACTTTTATCCCAGTTCACTCATACTGACATTCATGTGTTTGATATGTTTTTTCTGCTTCTATTAGTAATCATGTGGAGTGGTGGGCATCCTACCTGAGTTTGGGCAGGAGGTGGCCACTAAATTATTTGGCCTTCTTTGTACTAAGCTTGCTGATATTTTCCTGGAAACCTAAAGTAAACATAAATTTTTCAGAAGAATTTGGCTAGAGATAGTCATCTTTTAGACTTATTTATTGTTATACAAGTAAAATTTAATGCCAGGTTGAAGAGTGGATTCATTGTTTATAATTAATGGTTTAGTGCTGTGTACATGTATGTTTGTATCACTTTGAACCTCATTATGATGTATAATTACAATGTACCAATAAAAGTACACTATAAATAAATAAATAAATAAATAAATAAATAAATAAATAAATGAATAAATGGTTTATAGAAGTATGAAGAGCTTGGCAGTTTTATTCCTGGAATCTATATTACAAGTCTTAAGGAGAACACACTGAGGAAGTTTGTGTGAAAGGATGGAAGGATCTTCCCAATCTATTTATGTTACATCATAAACTATATGTTGACCCAAAGGAAGCAATAAAAAGGTCACTAATAAATCAGATAACTGTTCCCAAACCAAATAAATCAAGGTGGAGTAACTGTGAGAATGAAATGCAGTAGTCTAGCAGGACTAATTCTACTGAAAACAGAAACATGTGATATAGCCTGTGTAACTGAAATGTGGTGAAGAGCCTAAGGATTCTTAGAGCATATAAATGATCTTTCTTGATGTCCTTAATTTTCTCATTCTACCTCCTTTCCCCAATATTCTTTTATTCAACAACCCCTTTCTATGCTTTAACTTACCCCAATCTCCTAGGACATCATCTGTACCTAAAGAAATCAACTTGGCTACTTACACCTCGAAAATTTGCAATTTGCTCATAATGAATGTAAATAGATTTTGATCTTCCCAGTTATTGCTGGTTCTGCCCAGAAGGTTAGAAGCAACAGGTCTGGCATAGTGAAAAACTACTCTGTTTCTTTATCCCTAAAATATGTCTGTAATTATTCATATCTCATCTTGTGGGAGGAAATTTCTTTTCAAATATTCTCAGCTATGGCATTAGATAAATTTCTCTTTTACAAAAAAGAGATAGAATGAGAAATTAGGTCGTTGACCTTATTTCTAAATAGTATCTTCTCATATTAAGAGGTTTTCCCCATTTCTCTGCCCTAGTGTTATTATAACCTCTTTTATTAACTATTAATGAAGGACATGAAGCCCAGATTACTTCACTCTGATCCCCAAATCCATTCTAAGTTAAGAAAAAACTCAGTTCACCTTACCATACTACAGTATTAGCATATCCTACTGTTTCTTATTTCTGATGTTTACTTCAAGGTATAGAGTTCCGGCAAATAAATAGTATCTATAATAAATATAAGCACAAAATGACACAGACCCAATTGCAATTTTAATAGGAACAATGGGTTCTGTATCTACCTCACTACCCTTAGTCTTAGAGCTAATAGAGGTGAAAAATATATCTTGGCATTCTTTTATACAAAGTTAAAAAGCCAGTAATTGCATCACCACAATAATAATTACACAATAATAGGATCATCATTTAACACAGAGTATTATATATGGTAAGTATTTAAGAAACATTTGTTGAATGAGGAATTGGCTCACATGATTATAAGTTCTATGATCAGCAATCAGCAAGTTGAAAACCCGGGATGGTAAATGATATGCTTCTAGTCTGAGTCTGAAGGCCAGAAAACCAAAATTGATGGTGTAAGTTCAGTCTTTAAGTCTGAGTCTGAAGGAAGAATAAAACTGATGCTCCAGCTCAAAAACAGTTGGGAACACAGGGCAAAATTATTTCTTACTCTGCAATTTTTTTGTTCAGACTTCCAACGAATTGATTAAAGCCTGTCAACCCTGGCTAGAGTAATCTACTTTACTCGGTTTATTAATTGAAATGTTAATCATCAAGAAATACCCTCACAAACATACCTTTAACCACACATCCAGGCACCCAGTGGCCCAGTTAAGTTGACACATATAAAGCAGCTAAAAACTAAAAATAGAATTACCATATGATCCAGTGATTCTGAGTATGTATACAAAAATATTTGAAAGCAGAATCTCAAAGAGATATTACACATAGAAACACTCTTCACAATAGTCAAGGGGTGGAGCAATTCACTTGTTCACCAATGGGTGAATGGATAAAAAAATGAATTATATACATAAATGGAATATTGTTTAGCTTCAAAAAATGAAGAAAATTCTAACATATGTTACAAAATGGAAGAATTTTAAGGACATTATGCCAAGTGAAATAAGCCAGTCATGAAAGAACAAATACTATATAATGCTGCTTATAACATGGTATCTCAAGTAGATAGATTCATAGAAACAGAAAGCAAAATGATGCTTGTCAGGGCTGGAGGAAGGAGAAAGGGGGGGCATCTATTTTAAAGGGAATAGAGTTTTAGGTTTACCAGAGAAACAGTTCTAGAAATTGGTTACATAACAATATGAGTATGCTGAACATTACCAAAATGCAAGCTCAGAAATGATTATGATAATAAATTTTATATTATATGAAGTTTTTCTACAGTTAAAAATTGAAAGAAAAATTAGTAAACTGAATATAGTCAAATGAAGGGGCAATTTCAATAAACTTGGGCAGGTTTAATGAACCAACAAGCCATCTTGAGGCTCCTAATGACTACTCTCATTTTTTATGTGCTTTTATAGTCTCACGTCATAATGTAAATAATGTTGACAATTACATACATGCACACTGCATTCTCATTTGAAAGGCATTGCTAACTGTATCTGAGGGAGTACAGAGAAGACTGCATTAATGTTAGCAAAGTCTGTTGATATCTGGGCATTTGGACTAAGAATTGCTTGAAATGAACTGTAGCCTTAGGGTGATGCTGCTGCTGCCAAAAAGTGGGTGGGATGAGGAAGGATCTGGGAGTGGGAAATAACTAAACACTGTACTTTCCCTTCCTCTTTTGCTGGTGCCTGCTTGTCTCAGTCAACATTCTCACTGCTAGAATCCAGAAGACTTGACCACACAACTTAGAAGACGGAATATTTGCACACGTTGTTTTGGAAATCTTATGGTTTAGTACCTGTGAGGCCCAGTCTGAAGCTTAGGGCAAGGCAGTGGGAGCGGAGAGAGGAGGAGAGTACACCAGCTTTGCTCCTCACATCATGGAGGCTGGAAGCAAGAGAGAGCAAGCAAGTGGATTCAAAGACATAAGCACAATCCCTAAGGCCACATCCCCAGGGACCCACCTCCTTTAACCACATTGTACCAGCATAGGTTACCAGCCAGGCCATTTACCTACTGATGAGATTACAATCCTCATGACTTAATTATATCAACTAGGAACACCAATAAATAACCTTTTGGGGGAACATTCTATATTGAATTATAACATTCATTCCTGGATCAGTCTATGTGGAGCTGGGGTCTATGGATCTCAGGACATGATAGTAGAAAGTTGAGAGAAGGAGAACACACAGGCTCTGTTCCTCATATCATGGAAGCAGGAAGCACAGAAGAAGCATGCAAGGGGATTCAAAGACACATCCCCCAGGGAATCATCTTCTCCAGCCATACCTTACTGGCCTAGGTTACCACCCAGGTCATGATGAATCTATCCCAATAGATTTATCCGCTGATGAGATTACAACCCTCATGACTCAATTACATCAACTAGGAATGCCAGTAACTGAGCTCTTCAGGGGACATTCTTTTCCTAACTATAACACTGCCCATCGGTCAAAACCAATACAGGATGAGGAAGCTCTAAAGAGAAAGTCCATAGTAATCAGCCTCCCAGAACACAGAGCAAGGCTGAATAGGCAGGATTGGAGACTAGGCACTGTTTAACATTTTAGACTTTCTTCAAAACATTCACACTACTGCTGTCAGAGTTCAGTAAATATTTTATAGGTTAAAGTTTATGAGCTTTATTTTAGAAATTCTCATTGTTCTCTCCCTAATTCAGGCCTGTATTATTTCTTCTTTGTAAGAAGAAATTTGTTTACCTAATTAACTCCCTCTGCACAGTTCTAATCATGACACTCCCTTGAGGTGATCATGTCCCCAGTTCCTACTGTCTAATGGCCCAGTTCTTATAGATTTTATACAAACTATATATTATGTCCTCGTGTCTAGAGTCCATGTATCTACAATCCATGTTTTAGTAACCCCAATAATCTATGCATATAATAATCCTTTAGTAAGAGCCATATTCTCTGTGGTAAAGAGGTTTCTCTTAAAGAATCCTCAAAAGGGTTACAGCACGCTTGTAATCCCAGCATTCGGGAGGCTGAGACCAGAGGATCCCGGTTCGCGGCCAGCCTCAGCTTCCTAGTGAGGCACTCCGCAATTTAGTGAGACCCAGTTTCAAAAATAAAAGAATAAAAAATAGGGCTGGGGGTATAGCTCGGAGGTAGAACGCCCCTGAGTTCAATCCCTAGTACCGCAAAAAAAAAAAAAAAAAAAAAAAAAAAAAGGGTTACAGCAGTATAAAATCATCTGGACTGCTTGTCCATTCAAGCCCATGGGGTTTAGCAATAACTATATTCTTGTTAAACCACTCACTCATTCATCTATTTGCTTATTCTTAGAATAAAAATTCATACAATCATAAGACAAGATCCTTAAATAATGAAAAAAATGCAAAGTAAAAGTTTATCTTTTCACGTGGAAAAACTAGCAGATATTTGGTAAAATCCTGAATTGATTATGGAGGTATAAACAGGCAGTGATCTTGACTCAAACGGAAGTGTTGTGTTGTGGCTAGGTCTTCATAATGAGGGGTTTCATTGGAGTAAAGACACAAAACTGTCATAGAATCTGCCAAAATGTTCATCCAGAGTTAAGAGTAGATTGCCTACTTACCCTCTTGACTGGGTTTTAAAATAGCTGTGGGTTAAGAAACCTTAAGTTATGTATTGATAACACTCATGAATACTGTGCTTCACACACACACACACACACACACACACACACACACACACACTTTTAAAGCAGCTTAGAATAAACACAAGCACTGGAGCCTTCTGGTTCTCTATGTGATCTTTCTTAGCCCAATTATCCACTCACTCAAAGTTCTCCGTTTCTCTAGTTATAAACAAGAGATAATGAAATATCTACATATGGGGTTAGGTGAAGGCTAAAATAGTTAATATATTTAATACAATTTTTCCTTAAGAAACTGCTTAGCCATTATTTTTACTACTATTATTACCATTCCTATAATTAAGAATTTTTTGTGATGCTAGGAATTGAACCCAGGGGTATTCTACCGCTGAGCTACACCCCCAGCCCTATTTTTTTTTTTTTTGAAACAGGGTTTCACTAAGTTGCTGAGGGCCACACTAATTTACTAAGTCTGGCCTCAAATCTTCAATCCTCTTGTCTTAGCCTCCCAAGTACTGGAATTACAGGTATGTGTAGGGGCAGCCTATGTCATGTGGCATTCGGCACTCACAGGCTCTGACCATTTTTTGGTCAAATAGCATACTCCTCCACCCTAGTACAACCTGTTCGGATGGTTCCAGGAAGGGCCGACAGCAGCCTTAATATTTCACCACCTACCTCCTCCCTCCCCCAGCAACCGGTGATGAAATCTGCTCCCATTGGCTCCCGCCCCAGCTTTACCTCCTTATCTAGCATTCCTATATAAACTATTGATTGTTCGAATAAAGCTGAGATCCTGCAGTACCTGATCACTGACAAGACCCCTGGCTCGATGCGGTTTCTTGGGGGGTTATCTCGACTCCCTGGGGTGGTGGGCCTGGCCGAAGACACTCTCCTTCTCACTCGGCCCGGCAGGCGAAGGCGGTTGATCCCTTTGGTCTACCCTGTGTTGCGTAGGATGCAACAGGTATGCACCACTACAGCCAGCTTATAATTAAGAAATTGAAATACTTAAAATAATATTAACTCTAAGAAATGGAATAACCAGCTTATAATAGGTGCAACTTTTAATTTTGTTCTTATTCTTCTAGCTTAACTAAGTTTTCTAATAATAATACGTATATAATCATGGTGAATCAATAAACGTTAGTTTTGAAGCACTAACAATTTTAAGAAGGAACTCATTAAAAGATCAGTTCTGTTAGCCTCAAAGATAATTAACTATATAATGCATAAAAGATTCTAATATTTTGTTTGTAATATTGAAATAATGTTTACATTGTAGAAAGCATAGAATAGCACAAATAAAATAATGAAAAATTACAATATCCAAAGTCAGACACTATTAATTTTTTGTAACCTAGTGCTAGCAGGCTCCTGTGAAGCATATTAACTGGGAAAATGTGGTGGTGACTAGGTGGAGGTAGTGCTGCCACAACAGGACTTTTCCAGCCCCATCTGGCCAGGAATCTCTCCTGCAGGACTTTCCTAATGGCACTGGTAGCAGATTTCTCAGGCCAAAGAGGGAAGTCCTCATTTGATATGGCCCTTAGATTTTTCTTTCAAGTCAACTTGTCCTAATCCCTCTCTCTCCCATCCCCTTCTTCCCTTGATATCTTTCTCTAATTTCTCTATTCTATAATCACTTTCTTACCTTTTTCTCCCTTCAAGGCTAAAGGAAGACTAGTCAATTATTAAGTTACAGAACATTTCTTTTGTTCCTTATTTAAATTTAAAAATAGTAATAACAATATAGCATATAGAGGTGTGTGTGTGTGTGTGTGTGTGTGTGTGTGTGTGTATGTGTATGTGTTTGTGTGAACATGCAAAACAGTATATTTACCTCAGGAAATTTTAGAGAAACTACTGTTCATTGTTTCAGAATACTAAAGAAGAATTCAGGAGATTGATGCTGCTAAAGTAGATTTTCTCACTTTAGTCACTTTGCAAATAAAATCCTCCATTGTAGTGAATCAAAATCCTGTTCTAAACATGTTGGAATTGAATTTAAAATCTCAAACTACTGGACAAGGTGCTGAATTGTTGCAGATAAGGTATGAGGAAGGACAGATATTTCAGTCAGCATTCTCATTGCTTCAATCCAAAATATCTGACCACAAATATTTAGAGGAAGGAAGATTTATTTACTCACAGTTATGGAGATTTCAGGGGTTCAGTCCTTGTCAGACCACATTACATGGGTGTAGCTCAAGGCAAGGAGGTGAGAGGCAGAGAGAGGGAGAGGGAGAGAACATGCTCTGCTCTTACATCATGGACGCCAGAAGGAAGAGAAAAAGAGAGAAAGGGGAAGAGGGACCATATATAATCCCAAGGCTACACACCCAGGGACCACTTCTCAGCAACCAAGGCCCACTTCCTTTTCTACATCAGGTCTTAGGATACATTCTAAATTCAAACCATAAGGACAGGACACTGCAACATTTCTAAGAAACTTCTGGAGAGTGTTCAATCTCAATCTGGAGCCCAGGTTCTTGTTTTTCTCAACTAACAATAAAATGTATATAATAAGGATCCATATTTATAGAGAAAGCGCATTAGGATTGTTCTGTTTCAAAAGTCAGAAGGGCATTTGATTAGACAACTGGTTTTCATCTGTCATGAAAAGCTTTCTTGCAACAAAAAAAGGAAATTTCAGAACATTTCTAATAGTAAAATGGACCATTCTCATTTCCTGCCTAATGAATTATTTGCATACTCCACTGAAGGCCATTTGTACTCAATCTACACTTAAGCAGTGCTCCAGAAAGTAGCATGCTCATCATTTATAATAGCATTTCTTCTGACTTCAATGTGTTCTCTTCATTTACTGTGTGAAAATGTTGGTGTTGTCCACCTTAGAGGTGAATGAAGGCCCATGTCATCCCACAGAGGCTCTTCTCTGATCAGCAAGCAATCAATAGTGTTTTGCAAGCATGTTGTTTAAGAAACAAAAATAGACAAAATAGGCAATTTAAAACTGAGAAAGTACCATTGTAACCCTAAAGTGTGACCCAGTCCCTAACTCAGTCTGCCTTGGGGACCCTTTGCCAGCTCTTGACTGCCACAGTCACTCCTCTCTGACCCAGCTCCTCCAGGCATTAGACTACCTGACTTAGTGCATGTTCAGGGGAAGTGAAAACTTGAAAGTCTTTAAACTGAAGGTGGGACTTTTGATATCTTGGGAAGGCTTCTAGGTGACAAATTAGGGGCAAGTTTTAGACTCCTTCCCAAAGGCATGAATAGAAATGGAGTAGGTTTTCCCCTCACAGAAAAGGTCAATTATTCCTCCTCATACTGTGCAGGATAAATGAAGCATCCTGACATCCTGAAAGCTCCTCAATTCTCTGTCCTTCATCACAGACATAGGCTGGGAGTCTTGGCAATAAGAGTAGTAGCAGCAGGCTGATCCTCAGCAAAAAGGGGAGATGCCAGTGAAGTGGAGACCAATTGACTTTCAGGCTTTCTAAAATGCAACATGCTTGTTATTTCATGCTGCTGCCAGAATTAACTTCCCCATTAATACATCAGCTGAAAAACTGATGACTTTCCTGATTTTAGAGTAACAGATCACTTCCAGTTTTCAATTTGCTATTAGCTTTGAAATAAAATTTGTTTCTGTGAATTAAAGTTGTGATGGTAAAACAGACAGAAATGTGGCAACAGTATGGATACCTAGCTGCATAAACACATCTCAGCAGTGAGCCTTAGTTCATCATACATTTTTAAAAGCTAGAAACTTCTTAGAGATAAATTTGAGCATATTTTAATGTGTCCAGGAATGCCAGCCATCTCATGAAGATTTTATTTTAAAATTCAAATTTTATTGTCAACAATGACATTTAAATTATTAATCCTGTGGCTTTATACTGCTAATTACTTTCTGGATGACAATAATCCAAGTTTTGTGACTGTAAGGTTTTGCTTTTGATTATCAATAATAAGTTGAGTAATTTTCAAAACTATCATTATCTGACTTCATAGATTGATTGTTGTGAGGTGACCCACAGAGACACACCAGACTCCATTGTGCCAAAGAGGTCACTGTATTTACCAGCTGCCGGCTAGCCTGGGCAAGCAGCCTAATGGCTGTCCTTGGAATTTTGGTGTAGGCCAGTTTTATACCCTTTGGTTACAGAGTTGAGGGTATGGAAAATCATTGCATTGTTTTACAAATCAGGTGCTTATGACAGACAGCTTATCCTATTTAGAAAGCTAACTTGGTCACAGGATGCAGCAGGGGTCATCTCTAAACCGAAGTAAGGCAGCACCAGCCCAGTCAGGGAACTTCTTCACTTCTTCAAGAGAAGAGTGAGACAAGGCCTAGAGTTAATGAGCTCTTTCTACTTTTGGTATCATGTTCCTGCTAGGTGAGAGTGTAATAAATCTCACATTTTCCCTTCTTCTCAAAGTTAAGTGACCAACTGTATAAAAGGGTTGGAATGTCTTTGTTGGGGCCCAGAGAGTAGGAAATTGACTGACCTGGGTCATCAGCCACTGATTAAAGGAAGACCTTTTTATCCTACTTTTGGCATCCTGGAGTTTTCTTTTGTCTCTGAGACTAGGCTTGTGGGGAGCATTCTCCTGCAACAAGATAACTTTAGAATTAAATATTTTAACTGCTAAGAGATATACTGTTGATATAAACAAGAAAATGTATGCATAGTTTATTGAATAAGTTAGGAAATAGTGTAACCCTGTTGTGGGATAACAGGGTCCCACTCATGGGTCCTTAGCCTCCGTGATAAAAAGAATTTTAACACGTGCCAGTCAGGAACAAAAGGCAGGTATTTATTGGGGAAAACAAGGGACAGGTAAGTGGGAGTAGGAGGGCAAAAAAGAGAGGTTTTCTAGTCTCTTGTAGTCCTTACACAAACTTTTAAGAGGGGTGGGCACAGAAGTAGTCTGGATCTCCTCCTTTCTCAGGTATAGGTGGGTGATAGGTGGGTGTTCCAAGTTGAATCCTCCTCCTTTCTCAGGTTTCAAAAATGGGTGGTCTCTGAAGTCTGGCCTTTGTCCTAAAGGATCTCAGGTGGGGGCAGGGATTTAGGGGATTAATAGGTGTGGGCCCAACTGAAACTTCTCCCTAAGCCTGGGCACACCCTATAGGGTGGAGTTAACTTAGAACTCTCCAGATTTTAAAACTATATTTTCCCCTTCCTTCCCAATGTCTCCTTCCTGCCTGTTTTATTCCCTTCTACTCTACCTCATCAACCCCATCTGAATAAGAAGACAGAATGCCATTAGTCAGCAAGTAAATCAGAAGCCCCTTGGGAGTTCATTATTTAACATGTTCCTTTCTCATTCCTTCAAAATTAACCCCTGATTCCTGAATGCTTCCTTCGCTTTTCTTTAAAATTTTACTGCATATGATGAAAGTATAAGCAATATACTGCTTATTTTAGCCTAAACTTTATATGAACAGCATAGAGCTGAATGTGTTATTTTGTGTCTTGCTTCTTTCTATAAAAATTATAATTATGAAAATATCTGCCGGGCGTGGTGGCACACGCTTGTAATCCCAGCATTCAGGAGGCTGAGACCAGAGGATCCCAGTTCGCGGCCAGCCTCAGCTACCTAGTGAGGCACTCCGCAACTTAGTGAGACTCGGTTTCAAAATAAAGAATAAAAAATGGGGCTGGGGGTATAGCTCGGAGGTAGAATGCCCCTGAGTTCAATCCCCAGTACCGCAAAAAAAAAAGAAAAAATCTATGTTGTCTCATGTAGCCATAGTTCACTCAATCTTATTGCTGAATAATATATTATCATATACATATATTACAATGCAATTATTCATTTTACTGTTCATAAACATATGGGCCACTTATGTTTCTTGCTATTGAAAATGACGTTTCAATGAACATTCTTGTAAGTTTACTGGTGCACATAGTATGAGTTTAAATGTGGTATATTAAACATATTAATATATTTATATTTAATATTATAATACAGTATAACTATTCATTCATGTATCACTGTCCATCTTCAACTTTACTAAATAATATTGTTGCAAGGTGACCCACAGAGACACACCAGACTCCAGATGCCAAAGAGGTAGCTTTATTTACCAGCTGACCGGAGCGAACAGCCTGAAGGCTGTCGTGTGGAATGTTGGTGTAGGCCAGTTTTATACCCTTTGGTTACAGAGTTGGGGGTACAGAAAAGTCAGGTTTTTATGATTATAAAATCATTACACTGTTTTACAAACCAGGTGTTTGTTTAAGACGGACAACTTATCTTATTTAGAAAGCTATCTTGACTACAAGATAGCTTTCTCACACCATGTGCAGCAAGGCAGTTTACAGAAGCAGATAATAGCAGTTAAAATTCCTTTTTATATCCCGGTTTAATTACTGGTTGCCCCTTTGGCCTTTAGTCAAAGGGGGCCCAGGAGAGCTTGCCTAAGACTTTTACCAAAAAATGGGTATATACTGTTTCAATATCAAAGTTCTTTTTTAGGGGATTATAAGAAGTTTATTTAGGGAAGTAGGGGTAGAATTTATCAGAAGGCCATGATAAAAGGTGATGTTCCAAAGAAAGGTTCATGAACAGTCCATTTCCAGAAGTGGAAAACAGCCATCCATCAAAGTTCTTTTCAAAGTGATTGTACCAATTAGTGAATTATAATTTCAGTTGCTCCATATTCTTTCCAAAACATAGTTAATGTTTGGAATATGGTGATTATATAATGGTATCTCATTTGGATATGAATTTCCATTTCAGTAAAACGTGAAAAGCTGTTCAGAGGTGTATTTACTATTTCAATTCCTTCTTTTGTGAGGATAATATTCAAGTTTTGGGCACTTTTACGTATTGTACTATCTATAACATTGATACTGATTTGTGGAAGTTCTTCATATATTCTGAACTTGAGTCCTTTGTCAATTATATTATAGGCAAACACCTTTACCAAGTTGAGGTCATCTTTTAACATCTTTGAACTTCTCTTCCAATTAATAAAAGTCTTTCTTTTCATTTAATGCAGTTTAATTTAGTATTTTTTCTGCAGAGTACTTTTTAATGTTTTCTTTAGGAGTTTTTGTCTCCCCTATAGTCATGCTGATTGTCTGCTCTATAATATTCTAAATACTTTATATGATGAGTGTTGTAAAAAAAAAAAACTTTCTATTTAGGTAGAGTTAATCTTTTGCAAAATATTAAATTGGAGTCCAATTTCATTTTACTAAATGGAGCTAGTACAATTTCTTGAGAAATCAATTCTTCCCTACTGATTTTCCAATGTCTGTTCTGGGTTTTGTTTTGTTTGTTTACTATATCAATATATGTGCAGATATGTTTCTGTGATCTCTATTCTATTCTATTTAACTGTTTGAGTCCAATTCCCAAAACAAACATCCCTGTTTGCTATAGCTTTAAAATAATCCTTTATATGTAGTCATAAAATACCCTCATTTTGTTCTTTTCTAGGAAATCTCAACTCTCTTTACCACTTTTTCTTCCTTATAAACACTTTAACAGCTTATAAAATTCCATAAAAGTTGAGAATTTCAACTCAGAATATATCAACCCTTTAGAGCATTTAGATATTTTCATCTAAGACAATGTGTTTTTCAATTCATGAAAGTTTATCTGTCCCTTTATATTTAGGTCTTATTAAATTTCTCTCAATAAGGCTACAGGTTTCTCTGTAAAATTCTAAAGTACTTGAAAGTTTAAATTTAATTATAAATTGCACTTCTTAATTTTATATTTAACCCTTTTTTCTGTGGTGCTGGGGATTGAACCCAGGGATATTCTACCTCCAAGCTATATACCCAGCCATTTTTATTTTCTATTTATAAACAGAGTCTCACTAAGTTGATGAGGCTGTCTTCAAACCTGCAATCTTCCTGTCTCAGTCTCCCAAGTACTGGGATTATAGGTGTGTGTCACCATTCCCTGTTTAAGTTTTATGTTTTGGATACATAGAAATATAAATGAATTTATTATGAGTATTTAATAATCAGAAAACTTTCACCATTTCTCATATCTTCTTCCTGAATTTTATTTTATATTTTCCTCATATACAATATTTTGTGACAATTTTGTTACATTTTGTACAATTTCAATATATTTTGTTCATGAATTTTGGCTTGCCAAGCACAGTGACACACACCCATAATCCCAGTAATATGGGAAGTTGAGGTAGTAGGATCACAATTTTAAGGTCAGCCTGGTCAATTTAATGAGATCCTGTCTGAAAACAAAAATAAAATAAAAAGAGTTGGGGATGTAGATTTGTGGTAGGGTTCAATCCCCAGTACAAAAAAATAAATAAATAAAAGGCTTAGAGAATCCAAGTGTGTGTGTGTGTGTGTGTGTGTGTGTGTGTGTGTGTGTGTGTGTTTTACTGGGGAGTGAACCCAGATGCAGTCTACCTCCAAACTATACTCCTAGCCCTATTTTATTAGTTTTGTTTTGAAACAGGGTCTCACTAAATTGCTAAAAGTCTTGCTACTCTGCTGAGGCTATTCTTGAATCTGAGATCCTTCGGTTTCAGTCTCCCAAGTACTGGAATTAAGGCATGTACCACCACACCTGGCTACATTCTCTTCTTAAAAGGAAAGTGTCAAAAGTTCCCCATAGTCTGGTACACTCTAATGGGCTGAGTAATTTACCCCATATTCCTAGGCTACTAGGAGGATTTTTCTTTCTTTTTTATGCTCATTGTGTTCAATAAGAGCCTTCTTTTCATGTTGAATATATGTTCAATTTTCTCAAATTATTTTTGTCATTAAAATGATTATATAGGTTTTATCTGTAATTAATAATAACTTATGTTAGCTGACTTTCTAATGCAAAGCCAACTTATTCCAAGGTATTTTTATATATTTTGTTTGCTATTGTGTCTAGGATTTTCAAATCTGTAGTTGTCAGCAAGATTGGCCTGTAAGTTGTTCTTCTTGTACTTTCCTCCTTACATTTCTTGTACTTTCCTCTTTGTTTCTATATTGAGGATCTGGTAGCATAAACATGAGTTGGAGAGTTTTCATTTTTTTCTGCATTCTGAAAAAGCATGTATGAGGTTAGAATAATTTTTTCTTGAATATTTGAGACCACTTCTTATAAAACTATCTTTTGTACATCATCCAGGCAGCATTCCTTGCAGTCAGTTGAGGGCAAGTGGGGTGTGAGGCAGTTTTACCTCTGCTTTTCCCTTCCTAGAGCTAAAAATTTTTTCCAGTAACAGCATAAGGAGCCTCACTAAGTTTCAATTATGTCTAATTGTCTCTGTGTATGTACACTGAGATAAAATTAAAAATATTGTATGGAACATGCTTAAACAAAAAAAGGTTTACCAGAAATAAATTATAAATATCTAAATTATATACTTCACATAGTTACATTTCTCTGATGATTTGCCTCTCTTTAGCAATTCCTTTTTTTGCAGAACTTTCTTAGAAAATTCCTTACAGTTATAACCTACTTACATAATAACGTAATTTCTAAACAGGTGGCTGCCGGTTTAATTCATTATTTTGTCTACTGAATAATCATTAATGATAACATATTCTCAACACTTTCATTATGAGCCAATACATTAAACATGTACAAGAAGATAGTTAACAATGCTGAGAATTTCTCTTCAGGTTTTATTTGCTAATTTAAACATGGCATTACTTGATTTTTATCCATTCTTTAAGATTGTGCTCTGTCAGGCATGGTGGCCCACACTTGTAATCCCAGTACTTGGGAGGCTAAGGCAGGAGGATCATGGGTTCGTGGCCAACCTCAACTACTGAGTGAGGCCCTCTGTGACTTAGTGAGACCCTGTTTCAAAATAAAGAATAAATATAGGGCTGAGGGGGTAGCTTGGAGGTAGAATGCCCCTGGATTCAACCCCCACTACCACAAAAAATTGTGCTTTATCTATGCATAGACAATTTTTTTCCAATCACAAAAAAGAACATTGTCATGATATTTTATCCCTTTCTTCTTTAACACTGTGCATGGTGATTTTACTTGTTTCTATGCTAAAAGAGAACATAGTAATATCCATGTAAAAGAATCAAATGGAATGAAATGAGATCCATTTATAAAGATAGACATGGCAAGTGCCATAATAATTACCTATTTCAAGTCAGAATTTCTTTCTTGTTAATAAGTAATGTTTTATATTTCTTTTAAGAAAAGCCTTGACACTTAACGGGATGAAATTTTCATCAATTATTTAACATTTCCAACAAGTTCCTTTAAACAGTAGAGTACTTCAATAACACTATTATTCTTTCACTTTGCAAAATCCTATTGCAAAAGATATATTGAAATATATGAGCAAGAAATAAGTAGGCTTCACTCAGGGAATAATTTTAAAAGTCAAAAAGAATTTTGAGAAGATTTTCTTCAGAATTGAAGTATGATTTTAGTGCTTCAAAAACTGAAGATACTTTCAACTCTATTTGTTAAACAGAACCAATGGGTTTTGAATGAGAGAGAACTTATGAATACTGGATGCTAACAGAATAACAAAAATTCTTTAATTGCTGAATTCAAACAGCACAAATGCTGAAGTAAGAGGACCATTTTGTGTCTTTTACTTCAATATCAATAGAAAGGACATAAGATACTATTTGAGCAGAATTATGCATAATATAGGAAGTACACTCAACATTTTTCATGGAATCATTCATATTCTGCTTCAATTCCAGTAAAATGTGTACTTATATTATCTCTACCAAAAGAACTACATTTTCCTCATTCACTTTGAACTCAAAGACAGAGTCCACACCAAAAAATAAATAAATAAATTTTTATTTTTGAAATTTTATCTGGAAGAAATATTAATTTATAATATACTTATAAGTAAGAATTTTGTATGAGGAAACTCTTATACAAGCAGAGGGAAATGTTTTCCTGCACTTCTATTAATTGCATTTGTTCCTATACTGTACAAAAATTTTATGTACTTTTATTGGTGTTTTATGGTCTCACATCATAATGTAAATCATGTTGACGTTGACATACATGCACACAGCACTTAATGCCCCTCCCCCAGTACTGTACAAAATTTTACATCTTTGAGTATGGATAATTTAAATATATCATTTAGATATTTAATAATCTCTGTAATAGTTAATTGAGGTACTAAATTTTTATTATTTGCAGTATATTCAACCCTAACACTTTAAAATTTACATGTAATTTTGGAATCAGAGCTACTTCTTGTACTAGTACTTTCAAAACAGTCATTTGAACACTAATGATCTACAGTGAGGTACATCATTACAACTTATGCTGTCACTATTAAATCTTATTCATGTGAATTCTTCTTAATCCAAGAATAGGTTGCTTTATTACTATCTTTAGTACTATTTGAGAAAATTATACATCTCTTTTGCCCAACTGTTATTATATATTGATTCATATGTGACATTTTTCCATTTTCTAAAGAGAATGATCAATTGCAGACTACATAATAATATTTGAAAGGATTTGTTCCTTATTTAATAAATGTCTATTGTTCAAAAAGATAAATAAAATATTTACATATCTTTGGTCAACCTCTCAACCTCAAGTTCAAATATACACAAATAAAATAGATGATAGAAACCACTACAATAATTGCAAAATTGAATTTGAAACTCTCACTGCCATGTAAATGTGTCTGTCACTCACAAGTCATAACAGGTCCCTAAACAGGGATGTAATGGCTAAAAGGTTATGAGATTTCAAATTGAACTCCTGATCTGGTGTAAAAAAGGTGACCTTCTTGTTTATCTAAAAGGAGAAACTTAGGTGTTAGGCACTGTTATGGTTTGGAATCTCCCCAAAAGCTTATGAATTGAAAGCATGTTCTCAAATGCATGTTCCCCAATGTGGTGTGTTCCCCAATGAGGTGGGGCATTGCTGGAGTAGGTGAACTATGGTGTATGGCCATGACTATAACTGTCCCTGGCCAACTCCTGACAGTCTCTATGCTTTTGACCATCATGAGCCAAGAGCATCTTTTCTCCCTGCCATAGGGTTTTCTGCTTTAGAGCCCGCCAACCATAAACTGAATTTCCCAAATAAAAACTGAGCCCAAATAAACTTCTCCCCTAAATGATTGTTATAAGGTATTTTGGTTACAACAATGATAAACCTGACTAACAGAAATTGGTTTCAAGGACTGGGATTATTGCTATGAATAAACATGATGATGTTTACAAAAGTCTTTGGAACTGGTTTGTGGGAAAATTTGGAGAAAAATTGAAATGCAGGCTAGAGAGGCCTTAGAGTATTGTAAGGAGAGTTTAATGGACAATTCTAGTGGAAGCCTGGAAGGCCAGAATGTTAAAGATTGTGCTCATGAGGTTTCAGATGGCAAGGCAGGCTCCATAGGAATTTGGCCTAGGGACCACACATTTTACATTCTAGTGCAGAACTTGTCTACATTTTGATCCTGTCTATTCTGAGATCTCTGTGAGACTGAATATAAAGGTATCAGACTACTTAATTTGGCAAAGGAAATTTCAAGGCAGACTAGCATTTGGGCAGTGGCATAGGTATCACTGGCAGCTTTTATCCAGGTTTACTGTGAAAATTGGGAACAGAGAATAAAGATTTTTAAAACTTGCAGTTTAGCCAGGAAATTGTGAAATTGGGAAACAAAGAAGTTGTGGTTGCTGAAGAAACTACTCTCACAAAAAAAAATTAAAATATTTTGCACAGAGACAATAAGAAAGATACCTTGAGGGCATCTCAGGAATTAGCAAGACAACATCCATCAGTCTCAAGGGCATAACACTGAAAACTGGTTTGAAAGAGGTATGCTTGAGAAGAGACCTTAAGGTCCTGTGCTAGTACAGGACTTCCCAAGAAGTTGTTTCCATAGCATTTATTTCACTGTGTTCAGCTTCCCAGGTTCATAGAGGCTGCTGAAGTACTCAGGCAAGAGAGACTGGATAATACTCGAGTTGGAAAGAGACCTTGGCATTGTCCATGTATTGCTGGTTCTGCAGTGATGCAGGGTGCCAGAGTTAAGGGGTCAGGGAGGCTTCTACCAGAATTTCAGAGAAGAACTGGGAGGCCAGGCAATGTGTGTCAGTGTAGGAATCCCTGCAGGCAGCCCCTGAGAATGTGTTATGGGTTGGCTTTGTAATGTTTCCCAAAAATTTCAATATGTTGAAAGCATCGTCCCCAATGCAGAAAGCTTCAGATGTGAAGCAAGGATGAAGGAGGTGGGTTACTGGGGCATGACCTTCTTGTTTAAAAATAATCCATAGCAAGATAAATTGATAATGTAAAATGTAACTCTGGAGAGATATGAAATCTCTGCCATTTGAACAGATTGCCATTTCAGGTGAAGAGCAAATTTTTATAACTTCTTATTAAATTCAAAGCAATACTCCAAGGAATCTTTGCTATTTCCACAAAGAAGAAACCAAATTCTAAAAATGTATCACTATTATATTTGATTCGAAAAGAACCACAAGCTCTTTTTTATACTCTTATGAATGAGTTGACCAAAACTGAGACAGATGTGACAAAATTTTAACACATATCTGTTTTCCTTTTCAGATTATCTTGTTTTAAACATTCTGTAGGCCAAAAATGACTTCTACTGTGGAAATATAAGGTCAGAATTTAGTTTTAATAATGCAAGATCAAGAAATTCTAGAGATCTACACAACATTTGCCTATAACAATACTGTGCTGGATACTTAAAGTTTAAGAGGTCAGATATCCAAAATGTTCTTACCACAATAAAAATTATATTTTATAAAACTGGATAATAATGAGAATACTACTGTATATGATCAATAAACATGTGTTAGTTTAAGAAAATAATATATCCAAGTAGAAAAAGCATGCTTTTGTTATACTTAAGACTGATAAATAAGAGAAGACATAGTTATTTTTATTAAACACTAAATATTAAGTTAGTATTTTTGTTAAATAAATTATATGAATTTGAATTTTTAAAACTGATCAAAGTTTGTGTGTTTAATCAAAAATATTTAAAGAATCAAGTATTCAATTTATTTAATTTCAGGTAAATTTAGAAGTATTCAATTTATGTAAGCAATGTTTTATCCAGACATATCAATCAGAACAGAGTTCAACTAAGTTTAAATAATTTATAATGTAATATAGTTATACCATGTAGAGGTAGGAATACTTATTCACACAATCAGAAGCGAAGGCAGTTCTGAATTACTGACATGTAAACATATCAGCTCAGAGACATAAAGTTTTTCACTTCAATTTTACAAATTTTAGTCATGCATCAAGAATAAACACAAATAGTATGGAGGATCCTCAGACGATTGGGAGTGAACCTACCATATGACCCAGCAATATCACTACTGGGTATATACCCACCAGAATGGAAACCAAATTATCAGAGCGATGCATGTGTATCTATGTTTATAGCAGCTCAATTCACAATCGCCAAACTATGGAAGCAGCCAAGATGTCCAACTACAGATGAATGGATTACAAAA
>PVLC010025555.1:0-23552 GCA_004027655.1 Graphiurus murinus | reverse complement strand
AAAAAAAAAAATTGCAGTGCCTAGTATAATCGTAAAGTGTATGCTAGAAGGATTCTTTTGACTGTAGAAATAAGAGCTGAATTCCACTTGCTCTAGGAAAAAAACAAAAGAAGACTTATAGTAAGAAGATAAGACAAGGACATAATTCCAAATACAGACAGGACTTACTGGACCAAAAGCAAAAAATTAGGGAGCTCTTTAGCATAGGGTGCAATTCCCTCAAAGTCACATTCTGTTTGTTATTCCCTTCCCCTCCCTTCTTTCCTTCCTTCCTTCCTTCCTTCTTTCTTCCCTTCCTTCCTCCCTCCCTCCCTTCCTTCCTTTCTCTCCTCTTGTTCTTCTCCATTTCTCATCTCCATGGATTCCTAGCTTGCTCTTGAATCTTTTTCATTTTCCTCTTTCTTATTTGAGATTCTCTTCATTGCACTTCTTAATCCATATCCCATAATGATGATCTCAGGTTCTGTCACATAATGGCAAAGTAAGGCATATTGTTTTCGTCACTGCTGAAAATGAACAAATACCATCTGTTCTTTTATAGTCAGTGTTTTAGTAGGCTTCCCATTACAAGGATCAAAATACCCAGCAAGAACAACTGAGAGAAGGAAAGGTCTATTGGGGCTCACGGTTTCAGAAGATTTAGTTCATAGGGCTGGCTCTGAGGTAGAAATGGTGGCAGCATGGTGGTGGCAGCAGTAGCAGTGCTTGATAGAGGGACACGTTTTCACAGCATGCCCCTCAGAAGGGGCAATCAAGAGCCCCCATAGAAATACATTTGTTGCATAATGTATGTGTATGTGTGTTTCATTGTTGGTAGCTCTTTGAGGAGGAGAGTTTGATATTTGATTTAAAATTTTTATATATGCATCTGATGCTCATTGGCAAAGCAATTATAAGGTTCTTTACTTATAAACAATTCCTACTTTATCCTTTTTTTGTGGTGCTGGGAATCAAATCTAGGTCTTTACACATGCTAGGCAAACACTATCCCAATAAGCTACATTCTGAGTCAAGTTTCCTACTTTGACCAGTAAGTAGATAGTATAATGATGTCTTATAAATCCATAAGTGTTTTTTTCTTTTATATGTTTTTAATAAACTTTTTATTTTAGGACAGTTTTAAATTTACAAAATTATTCCAAAGATAGTACATCCTTCATGTATACTATACATCTAGTCTCTTCTATTACTGATTATAATAGTATAGCATGTTTGTTGAAATTAGTGATCCAATATGTATATATTAATATTAATTAAATTGCATAATTTATTTAATTTTTTTTGTTTCTCCCTACTGTCCTTTTTCAGTTCCAAAATCCCTCCCAGGATATTATATTGTGTTTAATAGTCATATCTTCTAAAGTTTCTTTTGGTTGTGATTTCCTTCCTCTTTCTTTTTCTTTTTTTTCCCCCTCTACATTTCTATGCTGTTTTTCTTGATTTGTTTTGAAATTCATATTGATAGAGCTCCAAAAAGCGTTTCATAAGTCTATGAAAAGATTAAAAGCTTAATTAATTCTGAAGCTTAATGGAAGTATGAAATCATAAGGAAAATGAAAACCAAGGGTAAAACACTCACACATTAAATGCCATCATTTTAAAAAATAATGACATTTAAAGCCTTATGATACTAATATTCTTGTTTCAATTGTTTTACTTTGCACATCTACTCACCATACTTTTCTGATGGAATAAATTATTGCTACATTTAGCATGTACTCAATTAAACATTAAAAACCTACAAGTCACGTTTGTTTAAAGTTCTTTCATAATTTTAAATTTAATTATCAATCATCTTATTAGTCAATACTTGAAATTGCATACATGTCAGTTTAATTATTAATGCCAGCCCATTTACTGGCTCATTTACTCTGGCTATGTATAATTATGTGTGACATTTTAAAAAGAACTCTGTTTTCATCATGATACAATCATTTTCCTGAAGATCAACGAAAGATCTATTTCTGATATTTCTGTTACTTATTGTTTTCCTGACTAAATTCATAGAGAGGAACCAGATGGTAGTGAAAAATATATCAGTGGTCGTCTATTTAATTGGTATCTAAAATTGTTTTTCTTTCTACTTTAGAAGAATCTATATTTTATTTCTTCTATTAGAGGAAAGTAAGAAAATTCAATCTCTTACATTTTAAGATATGTTTACATTCATTTCTCATTTGGACCTCATACATTGTCTGTGACATAAGTAAAGCAAATATAAACTCAGCATCACCAGACTGTTTACCTTTGAATACAAGTGGAAGCAAATAGATATGAACATGCATATTTTATTGGCTCATTTAGCCACATTGGCAAAGCATGGAGCCTCCATTTCTTTTCATATAGTCTATCCATTCTCTTTCACCATACTCTTTGACAAATGTAGTCTTAAGCAGTCATTTGGTGAGGATGCAATGTTGATACTGACATGCTAAATACACATATATTTGATAACTCTTATAGGACTTTATACACTGCATTTGATTTTCCCTTTGCATTACCATTCTTTCACTGAAACACATGTCAATAATTCCTACTATATGCCTACCTTTGCTTTATATGTGATTATTTTAGTATGAAATAATGGACTTATTTCCTGACTAGGAATTTGTAAGGGCTGTGAGTGTTGCTCAGTGGTAGAGCACTTGTCTAGCTTGCCAAAGCCCTGTGTTCAATCCCCAGCACTGTAAAACAAAAGATATTTTATATATTTACATAGATAGATAAATAAGACAAGCTATTCTAAATAACTAGAGAAGATAACATCAAAAAGTGATGATTGCTAAATAGCAAGTATGTGGAGATTCAATAAATAAGCAGACCCAACTTTTTGAACAGTCAGGGGAATAGGATACCAATCAAAAGGACAGCCAATTCAAAATCCCAGAGTCAGAAAGATGCTTTGTAAACTTGACAAGTATTTCCAAGAAATATGTGCCTACAACACACTGAATGAAGGGAAGAATTTCCATTGTAGCAGTTAGATGAAGCTCTACTAAGACCAGATATCTCTGCTTTCAGAAAACAGATGCAATTATAATTGCTTCATAAAAGATCCCTAGAGAAAACAGTAATACCATGTAAATTTCCTGTGTTTGGTCATACTTGAATTTTAACTTTTCCCTAATACAGCATATTTTTAAGTGTTTTAAAACTCCCCCTATACTTTTCTTTTCTCCCATTATAGAAAAGCCCTATCATCTTCCAAAACTAGCTAATGTGCTCCCTTCTAGGAGAAATGTTCTTGATATCCATAGGCTATGAGCTCCCAGAGCAAACTGTGAATATCTGTTTTATAGAATTCATTAATTATTACCCTGTAATCTGCTCCCTCTCCCATTAAGTTTGCCAATGAAAGGGCCTTGCCTCATTCATTTTTGCATTTCTTCCCTCCTGACTACACCTACCTTGGTTATTGAAATAGTTATTAGTTCAATAAAGAATGCACTAATGATTGTAAAGAAAATATGCTTTAAGAAACAGTCAATGTTTATTTTTAATCTAGATTAAGAGAAACTGTCAAAAGGAGCTACGAAAGAGTGAAAAAAAAAAAACTGAGAGCTCCAAATTAATAAAAATGGAGTGCCAATAAATGCTTGTTGGTGTGTTTATTGCTTTAATGCAAAAAGCAATAGAAAACTGATGATGACTTAGCTATTCTTTTAATTGGCCACAAATTAAGGATTTGGCTTGATTTATAACCATATATTTAAATCAATTATTGCTCATATTCTTTTGTGGGAAGAAAAAGGAAGAATACATTGACTATTTTTAACTTTCTTGGCATTGTATTTTTGAGGCAAACTTGAAAGTACAGATTGTGAAAAGTAGATTCTAAGCAACTTTATGTCTGGAGTTTCAATATTTTCCCAGGCTGACATCTCTCTCACTGTTGTGAAGCAGATGTCAAGATGTTTGTTGGATCATTGACATTTTGGTGACAACATTACCATCAACTGTTAATATCAACTTAATTTAAAAGGGTAAAAATTTCTATAAAGGAATGAACAGTGTCCACTACTAAGAGACATGGCAGATATTATTAGTGCAAGTGACACTAGTCAGGTAGAGGTTTTTAATTTTTCTTGATTCTATTCAGGAAATGGAGACTTCAATTGCTGTTGTGTTTATGGTTAGTAGACAGCTTAGGAAATAAAAATTTACTTAAATAAAAATTTGTTAAAAGTTACTGTATTCTTTTAGAGAAAGAAGTATTTAGTGAATAAACAAATTATAAGTGAAATTTTCAGATAACTGTAACTGCAATTTTACCTATCAACTAAGCTATATTCAACTTTATAATATAAAATATTAACATGGAAAATACCGACTGTAGCGAAATGGTAATATTTCTTGTGACTGATACCAGAAACTATTCATATGTACCCAACAGCCTTAGGCCCTGTAAAAGCCAGAGCTTGACATGCTAAAATATCTGAATACTGAGTGGAGAATATTCTATTGCCCACACATTGCCATTTCTCAAGCATAGCATCTTAGAAAATCTGCATGAGCCATTCTCTGGAGTCATGAGCTTGCATATCTAAAAGAAAATGCAGGCAAATGTTTCTGAGGTTTTCAGGGGCAGTGGGGGTGATGCAGTGATGTTTTACATTTGTTCAGTGAATTATTTTTAGGACCCAAGGTCAGAATGAAACACAGTAACAGAGGCCGGTAACCTCATCATGCTGTAACCCCACATGTTATGTGTTAGCTGCTAAGACAGGATTCAATTTGACTTGGATATTTTAGCTCCATCCTGCCACATTTCATCATCAAGTCTTCTTCATCCAGCATCCTGTTAATAATTCATTAAATTTTTACTTTACAAATACTTTGTTTAGCAATATTAGCAAAATTGTTTAACTTCAGTATTTTCTCAATTTTTTCTTTTCTACCCTATAGAAGGAACATATTGAACAAGACATTTTTTGATGAGGTATAGATATATGAGGAGGAGGAAAATTACTCATAATCCCAGTATATATAGGCAATAACTAATAAAACATTTTGAAATGTTCAAACACAATAGTTACTGAAACTACTGTATAGTTGCAATCCTAATATTTTAATAAATTTTCCTATTTATGCTGTTCCCAAACTCATACTAATAAAGATAAAACCACAATATAATCTTTATGCCTAAACTTTTAAATGGTTTCTTTAAAACACTTGCTAAGGAGATTTACTAGAGTGTAATATGTAAATATTTTTAATTCTTTGATGTAAAAATTTTCATTGGTTCCCATAGAAATTGTTCAGATGTATACTCTACCATTGTGATGACTAATGTCATAAACTCTTAAGAGGCTATCATGAAATCTAATTGTTACTATAAATAATACTTAATTGCTTCAATTAACAAGATTCTTTGGTCAATATTGAATTGAAACATTTTGTTATATATACATACTGCTTATATATATATGTAACAAAATGCTATATAAATATATATATATATTAGTAATTTGTATTTTCTCTATGTGAATTTATAAAATCTAAGAAATCTAAAGTATGAGGAAGAGGTTAAGAAGAAATATTTTAAAATTATGAAATAGTAAAACCATATTTGGGATGATTAGATTACAGAAGGGTTCTAAGATTTCTGGATGGAATCTAAATTTTTAAAAAGTGTCCTTTGGTCATCATATATTGTGAATTTACTGCAATGACTAAATCAAGAGAGGATGTATTTACTTAGTTTACTCAGTTTAGGGTTCTTGATAAAACATTTATTTAGAAATCTCAATGTTGTTTCCAATTGATACTTTGTCTATCTATCTATTCAAGGGATGTTTATTGCTATTATGCCATACTCTGTAATAATTAGGCCACGTTTGTTCATTTGAAATTACTACCATTCACATTTTTCTCACTTTCAAAATTAATGTGTACTAAGTTGAGTCTTAAACTACATGCAATAGAAAGGGGAAAACATTTTCCAGGGTGCTGTTTTCCTTCACATATGAATGTTTTTAAATCAGTTTCCACGAGATAAATATTTTTATGTTTGGAAAACTACATCCCCACCCTATATTTTTGCCTTTAATTTATAAAACTTATGCAAGTGGATGTTTCAGATGAACACCACTGAGCTTTAAATTTTTATTTATAAATTGTTAGAGTAAAAGAATGTATAATCTTGATTCTACATTTAAAATTAAATCATTACTAATAGTACAGTATTGTATCCTAAAACTGGGAAAATGATATTTTGGTTTTAAATATAAGCTTTTATCAAGAACACTTCTGAAATATTATGATAATTTAATTGATTGTTGCCTTGAATATGGTAAATCTACATACTAGTGTCTTAACATGTATCTGTTGATTTTAACTATGTCTATAATTTGTTTGTTATCAAGTTTCATGTAAAATCAGTTGTTTTTACTCTAAGCTTATTTTATTTATTTATTTATTGCGGTACTGGGGATTGAACCCAGGGGCATTTTACCTCTGAGCTATACCCCCAGCCCTAGTTTTTATTCTTTATTTTGAAACAAGGTCTCACTAAGTTGCGGAGTGCCTCACTAGGTAGCTGAGACTGGCCGCGAACCCGGATCCTCTGGTCTCAGCCTCCCAAATGCTGGGATTACAAATGTGCACCACCACGCCCGGCTAAGCTTATTTTAGATGGTTGTATATCATACGTATGAATGTGGACAGACAGACACCCACACATGCATATCGTGATACTGTTAAACCTGATTATCTTTGCATGTGGGTGATATGCTTTTGTTAAGAAACACTAATTGCTTTCTTATGAACCTGTTCTGTGCAGAGTGGTAAAGAAAACCCACCTACAAACAAAGAAAGGTTTAATTAAGAACTTGGAACTAGAAAGCAAATTTCTCAAAACTGAACAGTTTCTGCCATAATTTACAATCAAGGACTTTAAAGCAGCCACCTTAGTAGAACTATTTTACTATTTTAACTCAGTGTCTGGATGGACAAGAGCATGTGGGTTTGTTTCTTACTTTCTGGGTATCGATCATAAAATGTGTCCATTAAAAGAAGAAATCTTACATAAATATGCACTGAATGGAAAATGAACAAATAACATGTATTTACTATATCTGTACACATATGTACCAATACTGGAGGCTGAACTAGGCTTTTTTATCTGTAACAAAAAGAAACATCAGTCATCTGTTAACTAAGGCTCTATATGAAGGCCAAATATCTTTCTATTTTCGGACCCACATTTATGACTAAGGAAGGTTAAATAATTTACTTCAGGTGATCCAGAAGTCTAACAAGTATTAATACAAATGAATGGGGCTTTTTCCCTATTCTGGGGCATTAGCTTCAGTTCTCTCTTTATTAGTGACAAGAGCAGTGTATCTCAGTTATTTTCTTCCGTTTCTACCTTGACTGTCCCATCTGGAGGCATCTGTCACACTGTATTCAGTTCACTCTGCATTCTGTTAATGCTTTGAGCTAGCTGTAGGGTATCTGCTTAGGAGCGACTAGAGGTAATCCCAGTAGGGACCAGTGACAGCGGAAAGAATAAGCAAAACTACCCACAGAGGTACTGGCTTCCAACAATTTTGCAGAAGTGTGAAGATTTATAGTAGAAAATAAAGCGCCTCTTGCTGGGCCTGGCTCCACGCCTCCCTCGAGAGCCTTCCACTTAGGCAATCTCTTTTATCCTGTGAACATAGTGTTCTATCTGAGGGAGTTTACGTTTCATATTAACAAATTGGCTTAATTATTTTTAACCAAACTGTTAACTACCTGCAGTGACTTTAGAAAGTAATCCCAACAAGTTTTAGTTGTTCGTTCAGGAAGAAATTACACAAAACTGTTAAAAACAAAATAGCATTTTTGCCATGAAGGTGCATAGATTCATCTCCCAGGGAGAGCTCCTTACAAACAGGTAGGCAGCTTACAGGCAATCTCAGCTTCTAGGAAAATAACTTAAAGTATCTGAACTTGCCTGCAGCAACAGGGTTTGTTTATCATGAAAGACATCTTTACATTAAGTTGTTTAAATTTCTAATTTGGTAGTCATCAAATAGAAGCAAGAGGTATGTTAATTGAGGTGTGTTCTGCCAAACTCCTCAGAGCATATATATATATATGAATATTTTATTACAAAGAATTCAGGGCAAAGAAAATCAATCTGGTGGGTTTCGTTTTGCCCACTGGGTATGGCAGTATTCATTTAAAACTAATTGTGGTCAAGAATTAGTTTCTCTTCTTCAGTATAGACATGCCAATGTGGCGCTGTGCTCACTCTTCTAAACATTGAAAGGTTGAGGTGTTCCAAAGTTATAAAATATTTTGCCCGTGACTATTGAGCAGAGAAGATTCATTTGTGAAAATGTCCATCAGCACCTTTTAGTTTCCTCTGATATAAGAAACATTTGAGGTTTAACAATTTTTGATGATCACCACCATGATGTTAAATGTGACTTTGTTATCCTGAGCGTGTTCACATACATGGTAATACTTATCTATTTTTCTAGGATGTAGTGGCAGTTGTATTAGTCAGCTATAAAGTTGATAACTTTATTCTGTTAATCAAGTTCTATTTGGAATACTTCTAGCTGCCATAGGTATAAGAGAGAAGCCTCCAGAGCAGTCCATTGTTGTATCTCAGAGACGCATATGAGTAACCAAGTTGGCCTCAGTCTCCTTTCTGACTGGAGGCCCCTGAACTCTATTTATTTATTTATTTATTTATTTATTTATTTATTTATTTATTTATTTATTTATTTATTCAGTACTGGGAGTTGAACCCAGGTGTCTTCTACCTCTGACCTACACCCCCAGCCCTATTTTTTATTCTTTATTTTGAAACAAGGTCTCACTTAGTTGCAGAGGATCTCACTAACTAGCTGAGGCTGGCAGTGAACCTGCTCTTCTCTAGTCTCAGCCTCCCAAGAACTGGGATTACAAGTGTGTACCACCATGCCCAGTCTGATCTTTTATTTTAGAAACTCACAATTGTCTCTGCTTCTTTGAGGTGTAAATATTTTTTCTGGCTTCTTGGCAGTTTTACAACTCAGGGATGTCTTTGTCAGGGATGGAGGAGCCATCCATTTGAAATGTGAAAATTAAGTAACATGGGTATCTCCCAATTTTCCTGGAAGGGCTGGAGCCAAACTTCCATAAGGGGTGAATGGCAAGTGGCACATAGCAAACACACATGGTCTAATCTTAGACTCCTCTCCTAACTTCCTTCAGTACTTTTCCCTTAGCACAATCCGGTATTTAAAAGTCCTTTTGCTTTCTGTTTCAAATTCAATCTTTGCCCCCATTGCAATAGTATTGAATAAATTCCTCCTTGCCTGTTTAATTCCTTTTGGTGCCATTTTTATTTACCTGGAAAGTTTTGATTAGGATTATGAGAGATATAGATTATTACAAAACTATAAAAAGTGTTTGGCATTTGGGAAAAAAATTACCAGATTGTTTTTACAATATTGGATAATGATAATACACAAGACTAACATCTTTTTCCTATATGAATTCTAAATATTTTTTACAAAGAATTATCAAAATGTCATTACCTAGCTGGGCATAGTGGCACATGCTTGTAATCCCAGTACTTTGGAAAGCTGAGATAGGAGGACTGAAGGTTTGAGATGAGCCTCAGAAACTCTGCTAGATTCTCAGCAACTAAGTGAGACCCTATTTTCAAACAAAAAAATAAAACAGGACTGGAGGTATAGCTTAGAGATAGAGTGCCTCTGAGTTCAATACCTAGTATCAAAATAGATAAATAAAAGTTCATCATATAGATATTAGGGATGTATGTATAGTATTCCTCCTCACACACATTAAAAAAAGTGAAATATAGAATAAATATCTCAAGGTCATAAAGGGTAAACTAATTCAACGGAATCTAGAATACTGGGCACTTATGCTGTTTTTGTTTGTTTTGTTTTGTTTTTCCTTCTTTATCACCAATTATTTAAAATTTTTATAAGGCATAGAGAAAATGTAGTCAGTCTTGAATTTTGGCTAGGATATCATTTTAGCCCTTCATGTTTAATATACACACTCCTAACTCTAAGACGTAGGTTAGGACATACTGCCCATACGCATTTTGTTGGTTGCATGTCTATTTTCTTGTACCCTCTTAAGGCTGTCTGTCTAGTTTGAATACTGCTGACCGTGTCTTTCTTTGACAGGACTCTGTTTTTGAATTTTTTAGAATTAACATGGGTTGCTTTGGATAGTTTCTTTATCCCTATATTCTCCTTACAATTTGTTCCTTCAGGGAATGGTTTGTGCTTTGCCAAGTTACTTTCAGATTCCCCTGGGGCTGGTTTGAAATCCTATTTAGCTTTATATTTAGATATTTTTAGTGAATAACATTATTCAACGCTGTGGCCTGCAGTGTCATATGTATGCAGACGATACTTAGATATTCTTTCCAGTCCCTGCAGACCTATGAAGCGGCTTGATGTTTTGCATAATTGTCTGTGTGATATTCAAGCATGGATGTCTTCAAATTTCCCTGAATTCAGTACAGATAAAATTGGGTTGCTCCTGATTGGTTCCCCAGGATAAATGTTTAAAATGTAATCTATGCTGGTAACCTTAAAGAGGTGATTTTGTTTGCTCTAAAATCACACTTTTGACCTTAGGATTACTGTAAAGTCTGTGTATGTGTGTGTGTTATTAGCTATACAATTTCCTTTCTGTACTTGTCCTGTGCAGACTTGTCACATAATGATTTTTCCCATTTCAGAAGAGTTTCTGCCCCAATTTACAATCAGTGACCTCTGCCTGTCACCTTTCAGTCTGATTCTAATAGATCACAAATCCTTGCACAGCCTTCTCTTGAGCTCAGGATTCTATTCTTTTATGCATGAGGACTTTATACTTACTGTTGATTTGTAAGGTTCGCCTAAAAAACTTATTTGTTTGATTTAGTCTTTTAAATATTCATTGTATCTTCATTTATGTTAAATCTGCATAGCACCATGAGATGGACACACGAAGGACACTTCATAAATGTAATTGGTTGATTGATAAGCCATGTGAATTGTTTGCAGAAAGTACTGCTTTACAATGAGAAAGGCTATTAGTGAATCCACAGTGATTCTGATCTCTGAATAAATGTATACCTAACATATCCTCTCACCAGGCAGTCAGAGAGTGTACAACATTTCAGATACTGCATTAAACAAATGGGGTAGAATAAAATTCCTATGAAATGGTCTCAATTCATTAGTCTGGTAAAGTTTAGGTATCACTTTAACTAAAAAGGAATTCTGGGTAATAACTGGTGCTTTCTTCTGGCCCTTTAAAGAAATGGGGCCTTACATTTCTGTTTGATGGACTGAGAAAGTTGAATTAGTTGAGTTGACATTAAATAGAAAAATGCATTTAATTGATAGACCATAGCATAGAAACATCTGAAAGTAACACATGTTTTGCCAGATACAGTTATGAGACTTCTAAATCTGCTCCAGCCATCTGACAAGAGTTGAGAACGTGAATACACATGTTTGTTAGAGATGGCTGCCAGAAGTGGTAGGGGGCAGAGGCAAGAATGGCTTGCAGAGCTCCTGGATACATGCCCTTCCAAGCTCACCTGCTGAAATCACTAACCCAGCAAAGAATAATTCTGCATGTCTGCTATCTCCCAAGAAGTGGCTGTGACCTGAAATGCATATCAATTTAGTTGGGCTAAAGTATTTGTCCATAAGCAGTACAAAATTTGATATTAAGATGGAAACACAATTATATTTTTTCTACCTAGGATACAAAGACTATATGACATCAACACAAGAGCAATTTGGGCTATATTTATTTTCTTTGAGATAAACTATAACATATGAACATATTATTTACTGTTTCTAGCTAGAAACTTATTTTAATAAGCATGGCCAGAACAATCCTTATATTCCATATACCCAAAGTATACCATCTAAAAGCAGCTTTTTACAATGTGTTAGAAGCACACTAAAATTCATCTGGCTTTTTTTATTTCTGATTGTTACACATCCTACATGATAGTCCCTAATATCTTCATTGTAAGAAATAATAGATTTCTTTTTTTTTTTCTCAATTTTATCCATCGCCTTCCTTTTCCTCCAACTTTCAAAGCTCTATTCATGTACCCCAACAGAGTCATCTGTGGATCATAAAAATTTTTTATATTCTTGTTATTTGCTATGACTACTAAAGGGATTGGAAACAACTGAAGTGATTTTGTGTTGGTCAAGCCTAGCGATCATTCTCCAGAGAAACTACATTGTCTTTCTCATGGCTTATACCATGGTACAGATTTATCTGAAGAATTCCTATGGTATAACTTAATAATACTATGGGAGCCAAACATTCAGATAATTTTATATTCTATAGTGCTGCTTATTGAAGTAGTAAAATATTTATAAGCAAATAAGAACAAATTTAAAAAAGTAAGAAAGGTAAAATTCCTTGTCCAGATTCATAGCTAAAAGAAGAGGGACTAACAATTTTTTCAACTTATACTATCTCCACAAACTTAGAGTCAAATATGTGAGTGTAGACTAGAGGGGAAACCAACACTTTAATATCAGAACATTCATAATGCATCTCACATGCATGGAGTGAAAGTACGATGGGGATTTCCACTACAGAGATTCAAAGCATTCAGGTTTAATCACTGTTTCTACCCTTGAGTAGCCTTTGGTCATTAGGAAATGCACATACACACATATTTTCCCTATTAATACCATTCTATAGCTAAATGACCCCCTGTCAACATTATAAAGATTAATTTAATTTTGGTTGGTGTCTAGAGAATTTTCATGGACTGATCCCATTCCATGTTCTCCTCTCAGTAGCACCGTCTTCACACTGTAATCTCTTGTTAGAGTGAACTATTTATTGTTATTATTATTATTTATACACTGTTTTTCTTCTAAGTCTTTTGACTGCTTCCTCTGTTATGTTGTCCTGAGTGGCTACGACTACTAAAGGGATTGTAAACAACCAAAGTGATTTTGTGTTGGGTGAGCTCTGGTGTCTCATAGCTGGGTCAGATACCTCTCACAATAACCTATATTTGTCACCTGCCATAATTGTCTCCTTGTCTATGAGATTTTAAACTTCCTGAGGAAGAATATGTATGCCTTACTCATCACTAAAACCGTGGCATGTACTATAATGCAATGATTCTGTGAAATAATAACAAAAATATATTTGCATCCTGACACAGAGCCCCCAAGACCTTTATAGCTTCCTAAGTGAAAGGAACATCTAACAGAGAGCTCTCCAATCCCTTGATGTTTTCTTGGGTGTCTTAGTCAACATTCCCACTGCTATGATCCAAAAATGACTGACCACATGACTTATAGGAAGAAAGATTTATTTCCTCCCCATTTTTGTAGAGTTCAGGTTTCAGTCCATGTGAGGCCAGAGGCTGTGAGGTTCAGAGCGTGGTGGTGGGAAACAGAGACATGGAGAGAGCACTGAATCCAAGTTTCCACAGACCTTTTCATTTTCTACTGTCTTCCATCTACCCAATTATCAAATTTATGGTTCCTGAGTGGCCTTTTGTGAAGCAGAAGGTCAGTTATTAGAGGCCTGAGACATTAGAAAATAAAAAGAGTGAAGAAAAGAAGGGAGGGAGGAATGAAGAAAGGAAAAAAATTATTTTCAGTTCAACCACTTATAAGGGGCCCAAACTGGCATTTTATGTTGTCACTATCTTAACAAATGTATTCATTGGAGTTATATAATAGAATCATTTACCCCATCCAAATTAAGGAGTGCTTTAATATCATTTAAAGAACATAGAGAAAAACCAATTTCGATGTACCCTTTGCATGGTATTTTAAACTAGCAGATACCCAAACTTGCTGTCATATTACTAAACCATTAAGGGACAATGGCATTTGAAGTTGTTCATTCAGAAAATTACAATTTGATGCAGGAAATGAGTGAATTATTACATTATCATCAAAAGAAAATTTTATACCTGGAAATTAAGAATGCTAGGGAAAAGCAAATGCATCTAGGTCATGTATTGTTACTTTTTTCCTAATTATGAATAAAAGTGAGATTCTGATATATAAGTTAGTTTCTCACAATACAATTAACCAACAAGGTATAAAGAACAAATAAAAGGAAACATTTCCTGTTAGAAAAAATTAAAAACTTTGTCTCTCTTTTTTTTTTTTTCAAATTTGAGAAGGGGGGGGAAGTAGTATATGCCCACCAATACATTACTGTGGATTCACAACACACAGCACTATTTGCATTTTTCCTCATCCAGTCAGGCAGTTGGTGCATATTTAATATCTCACTTCTATTTTCATGCCTGTGAACAAGCAGGTACTACCAGTACACATGGGGACAGGATGTCTTATGCATATAAAATCTGTACCCGAAGACGAAAGTTTTGATGAAAACTTGGAAAACAAATATTCATCTCATTGGAATACAATTTGTGAATTTTTCAGCAGTTTCATGAAAAACTGAAAACTATTTGAGAAGAATAAATGAGCAATTTCACACAACTCTAGTTTGCTTCCTCTTGTTTCCTGTTTTGCTCTGTTATGCATGGTAGAGAATCTTATAAAAAAAAAAATGCCTTACATTACTGACCCAGCTCTCTCTAAAAGTGGTTTTGTCACCCTTCAAGTCCTTAAAGAATAAGATGAAAGTAAAAATATGGAAGTGCTTGCATTGAGCAAAATGAAAGTTGAAAGGCACAAAGAAGAACCGAGAACACAGAGACTGTGGGTACTGATAGACATTCAACATCTAATGAACATTTCAAAATGGATCTCAATGAAAAGAAATAGTCTGTTTTTGTGGAGAAGGAAGAAGATTAGAAAATAATTCTTAGAAGAAATAGAGCAGATTGAGTCACTAAAATATACAAAGGAGGTTTATAGCCTATGGAATTCATAAGTGAGTTGGTAAAGGCGTTACTTGATATAATATTTAATTTAACAGCAAAAAATGAAAATGCATTACATTTGAATGAAATTTGAGAGTTTGTTCAAAATTCCATGGGGAAATAGATTTTAGCACATCTGACCAAATTTTCCCCTTCAAAAAAACTGTTTAAGGTGGCCTTTATTCTCTTCTTTTCTCTCCCCACCCTATGCCTGGAATGAAAATAGCAGTTTCCAGAGACCTAACTTTCATTTGCTCCTTCAAACACCCAAGATGATATATTTTGGAAGTGAATTGCTATGAATGAACCACACCTTATATTTGGACTGTAAAGGAATGTCAAAGAAGATTTTTTTTATACCTTTCCTCTTTATTTAATTATTTCTAAATGGTGATTTAGGATATGAAAATTCATTGGTACTAAGCATCTGTACCGAAATCTATGTGTAGTAATATGTCTGCCCCAAAGTAATCATACAGATTAGACTGTGTAGTTCCAAGAATTTGTAATGAAAACCTCTAATCTACCCAAGGAAAAAGAATAAAAAACACTTGAATAACTATTTGGGAGAAAGATGTTATTGTTCTCTGTTTTAGTTGACTTTTCTGTTGTAACCAAAATACCCAACAAAAGAACAACCTAGAGAAAAGATTTATTGGGCTGTCTCAGAGGTTGCATCCATGGTTTGTGGATTCCAAAGCAGAAACATCATGATATCAGATGTGATGGTAGAATGTTGCTCAGAAGCAGGAGCAAAGAGAGCCAGAGGAAGGAATCAGGGACAGATATAGTACCAAAGGCCACAACTCCAGTGACCCATCTCCTCTAGCCAAGCTCTATGTATCTACTGTTAAAAACCTGTACATCCATTCAAATTATTAATCTATCAATGGATTAATTCACTGATAACTTTAAAACAATTATGATTCAATTATTTCACCTCTGAACAGGTTTGCATTCTAATACATGAGCTTTTCAGGGGCAAGGGGTGCATTCTATATTCAAACCTCATTTCCAACTCCAGAGAGGAAAAGAATAAACTTTAAAAGATGGTATGTCAATACTAATATGATAATATATCTAAAGCATCATGTTCGCAACAGTTTTTAAATTTTAAGTATGGTATAGACTGTTAGTAGTATTTATAGTGACTAGCATGTAATTTTATTTTGATAGGTATCATAAATATAAATATTAATTTGCTGGAATAAACAGCACATGCAGTAATATTGATTTTCTCTGATCATATTAATGGTATTTGATCACTTGTTATTACATGAATATGCCACAGGAATTAGTGTTACATGCATAGATTAAGAATAGGATACAGAGTGAACAATGGTGGATCTGGACACTAATTCCAGGTCACATGAAACAGAATTAGAACTCCTTAACTTGCTTTGTTGTTCTTCTGGCACATTTAGTCTCATTTAGGATTTGCTAAAGTTCTATAAACTAAAGCGATTATCTGAGTCATTTGACTAGATTTTTGAAATAAGTTTAATGACACACAGTTGATAAGCCATGTTTTATCTGTCAACAACATAACAGGCTATGCTGTGTGATATTTGAATGGAACTTTACCTGTTTTATCACCTGCATTACAGCATTTAGATTATTTTAAGCAATTACAAAACATTGATATGACAAAAATGAAATGCTTAGGCACTACTATAAAATGCATTCAATGCCATGATATATTACATAGCTCTTTTTAAAGCCTTAATTATGCAATGGCCCCCTTCAGCCTTACATCAAGCCCTTAGTTTTATAGACACACAAGAATATATCTCTATTTTCTTAAATTCCAAAAATTTATAAGACATATGATGAAGGGGCCCATATTTTACAACTGTGATGTCAAGAACCTATTTAGATCACTATTTTGTTCTTCAGCAAAGATCAATAGAAGTCACTTATTGTGCTTTTTGTGGTGGAAATAGAAAGGAGAGCATTGATGGGCATAATTCAAAATCCTGTACCACGTGTGTGAGTATCTGAGAGTCACTGAGACAATGAAAGTGGCAGCTTGTAAAACTTATTTAGATTCATTTGAAGAGGAGAATGGCAGAATTAGCCACTCCATAAGACTGGACGGTCTCTGCAGACATTTTAATGACTCTCTTTGATAACTGTAAATTTGCACAGGATTTCAAAATATTTGAGTGATCTAAATCACTTGTGTATGAAGCATCTGCCTGTTCATACTGAGGGCAATGGCTCATGAAGTTTGCTGAGCAATATCCTTGCATATTTCAAAAAGAACAGAAAAGAAGCAATATTTTAAAATGTCATAAACAGTAATAGTTAAGAGAAGGAATTTACTCATTGTAGAAAACATGCATTTTAGATGCATATAGACATCCTTTCAATTTCTTCCAATAGAACAGATTCTATGTGCTTGATAGAAGCTTTTGGTTCATCTCATAAGCAAGGAGTTAACTGAAATAAGTATTATAAATGATCAGGGTATGGTCATGTACCAGACATTCAAATACATAGGTCCAATACAGAATAGTAAAAAAAAAATGATTTATTTTGAGTTAATAGCTATATACATTTATATAATTAGTGCTTATTGGCAATTGTTATTTGTCAGAGAAAATGCTGATATTTTGTAAATGTCATATATGAGACAGGTATTAGTATTCCAGTTCTGCAAGTAAGAAATCCTTAAGTCATATTTTTCATATTTACTAAAAGTTTTCCTCACATACATTTTACCTTATTTAAGCCTGGCCCAATTTTTGTTTGGTGTTGAAGATGTTTGTTATTCTCCCTCACTTTTTAAAAGTACATTTGTATATATATTTATATTTCATATGGACTTGAAATAAACTTTAGTCTTTGTGGTCATATTATCTTAATGATAATATATGCCCTCTAAAAACTGTTCAGACACATTTTGAAAGAAATTGGCATAAAGAAATGTGTCATAGAATTTAGTCAGCTACCTAGTGGAGATTATATAGCTCAAAGACACAAGACTGGCAGGCAACTAATTAAAGGAGAAAACAGCTAATAGAAGACTTTCAAGCCCTTAATACACCAAAGAGAAAGCATGACACCATAAAATAGACAGAGCATAAATAGCTATTTGCAGTAGATTTCATACAAAGTAAAAATGAAACACAAGGAGACCCATCAGGGAGCCACATTGTAAAGGAATATGTTGTTAGTGGAGACAGTTGAGCCCTGGAATGGAGTGCTGTGTCACAGAGAAGCTCCATGGGAGCTCATGGAGAAGCAGCTGCCCCCTGAAGACAGAAATGCAAAACAATGGGCTGGACATTTGCTGACAAGAGCAATCTGACAGATTCTTGTAAGAATAGTACTGTTGGTACCCTGACTGACTCCAAAGTCATCTATGCTCCCTTGGCTGTGCCCTCTAAGTGGCCTTCCTGTACTTGTTTAATTAAACAATGAAAATTGAGAGCACTATAAAGAAATCAAATGTGTCTCAAAGCTTCATAGAAGAGAAGTTGTGATGTGTTTTCATAATTATTTTTACTGGAATAAGAATAAAAGAAAATTTTAATTGCCTCCTCCTTATAACCACAAAACTCAGATAGGAGTTTCAAAAAAAGTAGTCCTGTGGTTTCCAACTAACAAGTAAAGTGTAACCAAGGGCTGCTGGTAGGCAACTAGTATGGTTTATTTTTCTGAGTGTACTTTACTATTAAGGATGATGAAATTAGGGGGGAAAGTGTATAGATGACCAAGTAGATATTGATCTATAATATCCTCATTACTTGTTCATATATGCTAATTACTGACATTAGGTATTCATATTATGTCAATTGCTATATTCAGATCATCAAGTACCCAGAGATTTAAAAGAGAAAAGTAAAATTGAAAAACTTTCTAACAAAGAGAGTTTAATTATTGCTAAATATATATATATTTTTTTCTTGCAGTAATCTGGGCTAAAAAATCTAAAACAAAAAGCTTGCTCCCCTGTCCCAAAACACAGTATATATTTTCAAGGCATTTAAATATCTTAGAATTTTCCAGGAAGATTAATCTCAAGATATATGCTTCTAGCTTGAATGACTCCAAATTATCTGTGGTCACTTTTGCTGCTTATATAAATAAATAAACCAATCTATGATAGGCTCAATAATGATACCCAAAGGTACTAGCTCCTAATACCTGAATCCTGTGAATCTCACATTATATGGTAAAGAAAGACTTCACCAATATTAAGAATATTGAGATAAGGAGATTATACTGGAGTATTTTCCTATGGGGCCTGAGAAGCATCCACAATTGTCCTTTTAAAAGGAATCAGAGGGAGGTTGTATTATGGCTGAGCCCATCACAATAAGGACTCAACTTCAGCAGAGAGAAATATTTGAAATTCTAGCAGTGGGCTTTGCAGATGGAGGAAAAAGACATGAATCAAAGAATACAGATATAGAAACTGAAAAAAGCAAAGAAATAAATTCTAACACTAAAGTTGTGGCCCCAGTGAAACTGCTTTCAGACCTTTGGAAATGATAGAGAACAAATTTGCATTGCTTTAATCCAGGAAGTCTGTGCCAATTTGTTGTAGCAGTCTTAGGAAATAAATGCAACCCACATGAGTATTTCCAAGATATTTAAAAAATTGTCTAAGAAGAAAATAGACTCAATTAAGAAAATCAACAACAATAACTCTCGAGCATTAGTGTATGTTTTAGTTGGCATCCTGACCACCACAACATAGAGGAAGATTTATTTGCTCACAGTTATATAATCTCAGGGGTTCAGTCCATACTAGGCTGGTTGAAATCTGCAGAGCTCAGGGCATGGTGGCAGGAGGTAGAGAGAGTGCAAGGGCTCTGCTCTCACATCATAGAGGTAGGAAGCAGAGAGAGCAAGGAAAAGGAAGAGGGAGCAATCTGTAACTCCCAAGGCTACACTCCCAGAGACTCCTCCTCAGCAACCAAGCCCTAACTCCAACATGGATACCTTATCTCCATGAAGTATAGGACATTCTAAATCCAAACTATAACAGGGCATATAATATTTACCCTGGGAGTTTGTGTCAAATCCGATCCTGACCTACTCTGAAATTAATCTGATGAAATCAAACTGAAGAGAACCCAGGAACATGTATTTCTACAACCTATTGCAGGTAATACTCAGAATGGGTAATATGGTTCCTAGATTGGATTATTTATTTTAAAATTCAAACTATGCATTTTTCCATTAAAATTTCTGATTGGAGAAAAGATCTCTTTTTCTCATCTCTTTCTTTTCTTTTCTTTTTCTGCCATGTTTCTACTGTCAGAGATCTGGTAGGGTCTAATGATAATGTTTACGAAAGTTTAGATATATGATAATTAGCAACCTTCTCAGTATTGTTGAGAGACTACTTAAGGTTAAAAGACAACACAAAACATTTGTGTTTTGTCATATATATGGACATTGTGATGAGTATATAAATAGTTTGACCTTATTTCTGAAATGAGGTATTTTTTAAAAAGTGCACATTTAGCTTCATAGTACTGTATATAGATCATAACAGTTGAACTTATATATGTATCTCTGAATCCCTATTTTACCAAAAGGCGTGAAAGCATCAATGTTCCTCTCAAGCAGATAGACAGGAACAGGGCCAAGCTTCCCATCCCTCCCCCTGATCTATTCAGGCTTGCAATGGAAGAATGGCTACCTAAATCAGGAAGAACAATCTACTGAGTTCTCTGATTTAAATTTTTATGTCACTCAGAAACACCCTTGCAGACCAATGTGGAAATAATGTGTAATCTGGGCACTTTGTGACCCAATGAAATTGACACAGAATTAAACACCAAAAATAAGGGTACAACTTCATTTTTTTTTTTTTTCCTAGAATCATGTGTTGGAGAGACAATCCTTTCCCACTGAATAGGCTTGGCATGCTGTTGAAGATGATTTGACCATATACCATTTACGCAAAGGTTTATTTCTATGTTCCCTATTCTATCGGTTTTTCTGTCTTTATGCCAGTACCACACTGTCATAATCATTGAAACTTTGCAATATGTTTTGAAGTCTATATGTTTTAGTCCCCCATCTTTGATGTTCTTTTTCAAAAATTGTTTGGCTACTTGTGATGTATTGAGATTCTAAAATAATTTTAGAATAAATTTTTCTGTTTGGGGGGAAATTGCTAGCATTTTTATTTTGTCCCTTTGACTGGATATATCTTCCTATTTCCTTAAATGTCTTGTAATTTTTTTTTCTGGGATTTAAGCCTTTGAAAACAACCATGTTTCTTAGTCTTTATAAACTGGCTTTATTCAGAGGAGTACCTTCTCCAGTTGCCTTGCCAGAGATCCTAAGACCTCTCAAAGTTTTTCTAATCTCCTGCTTTTGCTGGTCATCTCTGCAACAAAGGGCCATTTAGGTGTTCAGTATATGTTTATACCTGTATCCCCTATCTGTTGCTACCTTCAGAGAAAAGAGCATATAAACTGATAAACAGTTTCATTCACAGCCACTTCCTCTATTAGATATTAGTCTCAATGACTAGAAAATCCTGAGAAACTAGACATTCAATAATTCTGCAGACATTGCTGTAGGAATTCATATTATACTTCACTTGAAATAAAAGTGTTTCTGAAAAATAAAACAAAATAGAAACCAGAAAGGAAGACTCCATGCAGGGATTGTCTGAGTACTGAAATTTTTTTTTTTCAATTATTTTTACACCTTTCTTGCTTTCTTATCATGAAGGAGGGGTAAGCTCCACAAAAACTTCCATGAAACATTCTTAATAGTTCATAAAGGAATAAAGAACTATTTGGACATTGAATTTCTCTATACAAAGTAAAAGTTCATTTAATTAAAATTACAATGACCAATTTTATTGAATGAACTAATTTTATATTGAAATTAATTCAAAACAAAACAATTTGATGAACAAAATCATTAATGAATGAAGAAAGAAATGCCAAATTAAATTTTGTCACTGTAAAAAAATAAAACCAAGGAATTATAGAAAATTTTAACTTTTATGACAGAAAATACCTGACACAATGGTTTTTGCCTAAGTCTAATTATGACCTAATAAGTGTGCATATTGTATAAAGAAATATTTCTCTTCTAAATTAATTACTAATTATGTACAAAGGTACTGAAAATTATTTTATTGAAAGAAGCTATTTTGTGAATATTGAATAGTTGTTTGCAGGTTTATACCCAAAATTAATATGATTTATATTATCCCAATTTCCTGCAATAACATTTAACATTATTTCATTAAATCATTATTAATTTTTTGGTGGTACTAGGAATTGAACCCGGGGGCATCTTATCTCTGAGTTACACCCCAAACCCTACTTTATTTTTCATTTTGAAACTTGATCTTCCTACATTACCAAGTGCTGCCCTGAAACTTGCAAATTGTACTGTCTCAGCCTCCCAAGTACCAGGATTACAGGTGTGAGCCACCAGGCCTAGCTGATGAATATTCTTTAAATGAAGGTCGGTCGTTTTGAATAAAGTAAACCCAGTTCAAAAGTTCTCATGTGCATACATCCTTCCACACATCTAGTACACAGAAGAATTACTGGCAGGTGATAATTAACCCATGTGAGTATTTGTGATCCCTGCATATCACTCCATATCAGAGGCCCTTTCTCCATCAACTCTGTCCTAGCTCTCAAGTTCAGTACATTGCAGTAATCCTTGGTATTCCTCTTCTTTTCTCTATATGATTAATAGTTGCTCATTCAATAATTCTCCAGTTTTTATTTTAAAATTCTCTAGTACTTGTGCCTCACTTCTCTTTCAACTGTCACTATTCAAACCCAGGCTTACAAACTGAATTACCATAAGAGCTTCTTGATTAGTTTTCTTTTCCAGCTTTCCTCTGTTATTATTCCTGTATCAAATGGCATGGTAACATTTCTAAATTATTATTTTCATCATGATATTTCTCTGTGCAAAAAATTCCCATGGTTATCCTTGTGGGATAAAATCCAAATTCCTCAGCCTGGCATGAAGTCTCCTCTACAAGCTGACCCTGTTTACTCCTGCAGCAAATATTTATTGAGAATTCACTATATTTTTGCATTCTCAGTTTTTATAATACTAAATACCTTAAAAAGTTTCACTTTCCTGTTAGAGATGTGTGGAAATATTCAAGTTAAATAACAGAGCCGCATAGCAAGTCAAGAGTTCTTAAAAGATATGTATGTGCATTCTTGTACATAAACATATTTGAAATATATTGTATATTGAATGACAATAATAATATTTTTCTTTACATTATCACTATATTTTAGTGGTACTTGGGATTGAACCCAGTAGCATTCTACCTCTTAGATACACTCTCAGCTTATATGTACATTATAGCTAATATGCGCATATAAGTATATTTTATTTCAATCCATCTGAACCATAATTAGAAAAAGAGACAAGTTGGTGTTAAAAAGAAAGGGAACTGTGTCCAAAATAAAATATTTTTGTGCAATAATCCTGAGAGAGCTGAATTCACGTATTTCAGATTTATGGATTGCTATTTTGTCTGTTAAGGCAAATGTTATGAATGTATTTTACTGATAGTAACTCTTAGTACTCACAACAATCTTAAGAATCAGTTACTAATATTAGACCCATTGTAAGATGAGAAACCTAAGGCTGAGAGTAGAGAGTTTGATTGTGATTAGCATTGCTAGAAACATATAGCTTTAGCATTGTCAGACACACCATGGAACTGAGATGG
>PVLC010025554.1:0-23495 GCA_004027655.1 Graphiurus murinus | reverse complement strand
TCACACACACACACACACACACACACACACACACACACACACACACAAAACTAAAAAACTATACTTTCTTCAGTTGTGACATCCATTTACAGCCCTATTAATTCTATACTTTTTCTGGTTTTATGAAAGCTCCAAGAATCACAAGAAGGCTGTGCTATAAATGAAACAAACCAAATAAATCCTACTATTTGAGGCCATGAAGTTTTTTCTTTTCTTTTTTGATACTGGGGATTGAACCCAGGGACATTCTACCTGTGAACTACACCCCCAGCTCTTTTTTTTAATTATTCATTTTTTACTTTTAACACTTATTTTACTTTTAACCAGGGCCTTGCTAAATTGCTGAAACTGGCCTTGAACCTGCATTCCTCCTTTCTCACCCTCCAAGAACTGGAATTACAGGCATGCACCACCATGCCTGGCTTGTGTATGTGATGGATGGTGTCATGTAAACATTATAGTTTAAAAGGCAAACCCACCCAACACTCCATTCCCCTTTTCTGGTGTTTTCCACTATATCTCTTACCACCCTCTGGTAGACCATGTTCTCTTTAAATATATGTTTCTTTACTGTTTCGCCTGATAGAATGCAAGCTCCATGATGTGAATGTTGCCTGGTTTGTTAACTGCTTTCTCCTCAGTGACTAGAACAGTGCTTGTTCCATGGGAGGCACTTAAATAAGTCAGGGTCCTGTCCAAAGAGAAAACTCACACTAGCAATTTAAGGAAAAATAATTTAAAAGGTGCTACACAGCTGTAAAGGCAACTTGATAACTAAAAACTTGAAAAAGAAAAATCAAAGTAACCAGCTAGAGAAGAGGTTGAAATTATTAAACCAATGGTAGAGTGTGAAATTATTAAAACTTAGGAACTTGGAGAAGGTGCCCCTTGGAGGTGAAGCTCAGACTTCTAAGGAAGACACACAGCTGGAAGGATGCAGGAGTCACTGACCTCAGGTGAAGAGATCCTGGGCCTGTGACCCAGATCTGAGGAGGAGACACTGCCAGATGGTATCCTCGGTGAAGTGTGATGGGAAAACTGCAAACTGCTGCTAGAGAGGGAGTTGCTGCACCCATGGTGAGTCTCAGAGGGAAGACCAAGCCGATAGGAAGCCCTAGAAGCAGAAAAGAAGGAGCACGTCTCCTCTTCCTTCTCCAGCCTTGAAGCACTGTATGTAGATTCCCAACTCCAAAACCACAAGGCTAAATGTGGAAGGGAGGGTTTCATACTTAGAGGTAACAGCTAAGTGAAATTCTCAGTAAATATTTGTAGAATAAACTAAATGAAAGTAAGAAAAGAAGGAAATGATGGGAGAAGAGAAGAAAAAGGAAGGAAAGACAGATTCCTGGACATTGCTAAAGGTAACTACATGGGACTTAGAGTAAGAATATCTATCATTAGTCAGCTCTTACACTTTGCTAAGCTCTTTAAACATCAACTCTCTTGTCCTCTGACAACTCTTTGATACAGAATCTACTATTCTCATTTTATAGATGAGCAAACTGAGTCTCAAATTACCCAATGTCACAGAGCGAATGAGTGCTGGAGAAGGGATTTGAGCCCAGGTCTGTTTAGTCCTAAAGCCCATCTTCTTCCATCCATAGTCAATAGTTAGTGTATACTTAGACACTATCTCTAAGCCTTCATTTCCTCCTGTGTAAGATAAAGAGACCAATAATATATCTCATAGAATGTTTGTGCAGATTAAGCACATAGAAATTTTATCATTTCAAAAATTAGGGTTCTAGTACAAAAAGAATCCTGCTCCAGTGAACTTAAACTTAATATGGGTGCAAGGGTTCATGTTCCAATGTACTAGATCTATGACCTCAGTGATTTACTATCTTTGAATTTCACGTCTTACAGAATGAAAATAGCAAAGCCTACTAAGTGGTGTGGCTAGCAGATGGATGGCTTATGTGAAACCATGCTGATAACATTAGAGTCATCCAGATACAATTTCCCCAACTGACAAACACCCACACTATCTTTCTCGCTGAGGGAATCCCAGTTTCTTTTTAGGAACTAGTGACCATGTGATTCATGATTTCTCTCTAGCCCCCAAAATGAATGTCAAATCATCTAAGCCAATCATGTTACTTCCATTCTCCTTGGCAATGATTGGTTTAGGTGTGAACACATGACACAGTCCCGGTCAATACTATAAAAGAATAAGTAAGCTCAACAGTTCTGGACACATTCTTCTCATGCTTGGAAATAAGCCAGGCATGAACTTCTTATTCTCTGCCTCTGAACAAGTGTAGGTGAAAATGTGATTCCAAGAGCGGCTGTTATCTTCTTGTAATTGTGGGGAGAAGCAATCACCAAAATCCTAATATCACTCTACCTTCTGTTACCTGAAGTAATAACTCCTTTATTGTTTGAGCCCATTTTAGGAGTCCAGGTACTTTAATGAAAAATATTTGAACTGATCAAGTGTTTTCTTTTTGGTATATTATCACAAGACCAAGCACTGTAGCAGAGGCTATGGTTTGTTTTGTTGTTATTTTGCTTACCTGCTGTATGGATATATCTAGCCAAGTAACCGTCACAAAGTAGGGACTCAGTAAGTGTTGTTGACTGGATTAATGAATTGATCAATCAACTCATTTAGATATAATGGTTGGGTGCATGTGAGGAACCAGCTCTGGCTGAGAGTTATGAAGATTTCTGAAGCTATGGAAAGCCTAAAATTCTCCTTGAGAAACTCCCAAGCTCAATGGAAAGCCAACACTACACATAGAATTACTAGAGACCAAGTGTCAAGTCAATTATTATGAAAATATTTCTCAAGTGCCTACTTTGGGCCAAGTCCTATATTGAAGACAAGGAATAAAAATAGCAGCCAAGTGGGTGGTTGAAAGTGTATAATCAGAAGATCACTGTATAATGGGATAAGCAGGGATCTTCCATGGACAAGAAGACCAGAGTGTGGGGTGCTTTGTAACCTTATCCTCAGGTCAATGGAGCTCACCAAACTGTAGGAACTAAGAGGAAAATATATATGATGTATGTTATTTTGGATTTTCAGCAAAGTCACCAAAAATTAAGAAAAGAACAATAAGTACCAAGTACTATCCCATCCTAGGTTTCTATACAGGACCTGCAGGTAGAGCAGCCTTAAACCTGTTCTGCCAGAATTCTTTGACATACTTTCTCTTGTCTCTACAAGGACTGAAATTGAAGGGTTAAAGGAGCAAAATTTTTGAAGCTCATAACAATACATTGTGCTCCAAAGAGACCAGTACCTGTGTCAGGGGACACTGCAGAAGAACCACTGGCCAGGGCTCCTGAGGAACTTGAAAAAGCTCCCAGAAGAGAAAGAACCAGAAATAGTGAAATACTTGTTGGAGACACCACTGTCCAATGAACTTTCTCCATCTGCCCTCTCCCTTAGCCTAATTCTGGAAGCCTTAGAAACAGAAGTTGGTATATAAAGAGGATATAAGACAAGATGAAGCATGCTAACAAACTTCACCCTCCTGCAGGCAACCTGGCCTGAAGCAGGATTGGGGAAGCTGTAGGTTCAGTAAGAATACAGTGTCAATGATCACATGGGACTGTACCAGGATTACATTATTACACTAGACTGTACCAGAGTTGTGTGGGTTTTTTGGTGTTGGTAGTCTGAGCTTTTTAATATCAGAACAAAGGGCTCTTTATTTTTCAATAGTGATTGAAAAAAACTATGGGAACTGACTATGATATGATTTTATGTAGGAAAGGAGAAGTAACCCAGAAAGTAAGGTTAAAAGGTTAATGTCCAGTAGACTAGTTACAGGTGTGTTCACCAGAGCCAGGACCAGAATCCACAGGTCCACCCCAGGAGACCCTGGTCCATGCCTTGCTTAACCATCTGTGTGTTTGGTGCTGACCCACCATTCTTTCTTCCCATCATCTTCCTCTGTGATCTGTGACTCTGCAGACTCTTTAGGTCTTGGTGCACTGCTTTCATAACTCTACTGAGATTCTGAACACACTTCACTGTCAGCCTTCTGGGTTTGAAGGCTCCACCACTTCCTCTCTGGGTCATACTGAGCTTTTCCCCTCAATCTCTCATTCGCCAAATGAGGATGAAAACAGGGGCACCCTGGAGGCACTCAGCTGACGCCAGCTATTCTCATTATTCCCTTCTGCTCTCCCATGTGTCCCCGGCACTGATGCTGTGTCTTCATGCTAAGGACAGATGTCTTTAGCATGGTCTTGGGAGCCACTCCCATACACTTTCCAGGGCTTCCCCAGCCTCTCCCTGACCTCTGCTGCAGAAGCCCAGCCTCTGGAGATGAGGGGACTCGAAGGAGATCTTTCTGAAAAGTGCTGAGGACCATTCTGCTAGAAGAAGGAAGACAGGCAGGCATGGAACCACTCACACACACCAGCTCTCTGCATCCATCCTCTCACTGACTCCTCATTGAAGATAAAGAACCAAATTCAGAGAGTCTTAGCAACCCACCCAAGTTTATGTCACTGAATTAAAGCCTCGGTCTCTTTTGCCTGGATCTTATACCTTCCTCAAGTCATCAAGATGGGGAAGATGAAAGAATCCAGGCAGGAAAGTGGCCCACATGGGTATTCATTTGGGAAAATAGTAACTCATTTTGGTGACCCTTATTGAGACTAGACAGTGTGGAAATGGTTACATAAAAATGAAAAATAAGTTCTGATTTTTAGTGGTTCTCTTTGAAGTGGCCTCTGAGTTCACTGTCATGTGGAGTTTGGATTATTTGGGAAAGGGTCAGGGGACAGGGAGGAGGGGTAGTGAAAGGCAGAGGCATCCAAAGAGGAGAGAGGGAAATGGAGGGCAAGAGGTATCTGAACCTCAGGGCACTGGAGTCAGATCCAACTCTCCCTGGTGAACTGCTTTGACATCCTGAGGACCCCAGCCTAGGACCCCTGAGCTGAGCAGGCAGCCAGGAATGCAGCACTCCCTGGGGTACTACTCTCCCAAGAATGCCAGCCACAGCGAGGTGCCTCGGGAGGCCCAGCAAGAGAAGGACACCTTGGGAAGACAGCCCTTGGGATAGGAAGAAGGCACAGAGGAACTGACTCAGAAGCAGTTGAGAGACATCGAGAACACCAGAGATACTGGGGAAAGGAGAGGACTCGGTCTCACGGGGCCCAGGACCCACAAGAGAATATGTTGCCCAGGTGTGTGTGTGTGTGTGTGTGCGCGTGCTCATGTGTGTTGCACGTGTGTTGCACATGTGGTGTGTGTGTGTATGTGTGTGTGTGTGTGTGTGTGTGTGTGTGTGTGTGTGTGTGTGTGTGTTCCAAATTCACTGTTAATCTGAACTCATCTGTACCCAGGGACTACTGAGACCTGGAGACATTAGGTTCTCATTATTCCACCAAAGGCTCTAACAAAGAAAAGAAAGAAATGAAAAATGGAAGAAAGAAAAGAGAGCAAAGAAGGAGAAATGAAATGGAAGGAGGCAGAGAGAGGGGAAGTGGAGAGGAAGGAGGAGCAGGGAGGAAAGAGACCCCTCCTGCTCATCACTGTGGCTGTGGGCACTGGAACCCTCCCATGCAAATAACCGTCTTAGAGAGTCAGGTTTCCTCCTTCTCTCAACCAGAGCAAAGGAAGCTGTAATGAGGTTATTTATTCCCCCCAAGAAAGGCCGTGGTAATAAGTCCCCCAGCCAACTGCTCTTAGGCTAAGCTTCCTAATGTATGAAATGCCCGAGCCCAGCGATCAGTACAGTTAATTGAAATGCCAACTTGAAGTTCACTAGATGTCTGCGGCTAGGGTCACGGTCATTACCAGCGATTAAATGTTATGCGAAAAGATCCATGAAGAGGCACAGTTCCCGTGGTATGCCTTAACCCCACACCCACAGTGGGAAAAGAAAAAGAAAGACAAACACTGGCTGAGAAAGCCAGCATGGAGTCAGGACAGGGTTTGCCTCTGGGGCTTAGCAGGGGAAAGCTCTCCGGAAGCCAGAAGCAAGAACAGACATTCAACTTTCTTTCCTGAAGGACCTCTTCATCCTGCCAGGCATGGCGGCACCTCTTTTTTGTCATCTGTAAAACAATGATAAAAATGCCCGAATCATGGAATTGCCATAAGAATTCAATAAATGAGTCATTTCAATGCTGAGATGAATGCCAGACTTGCAGCAGTTAATAAATAGATATATCTACCATCAACAACAAGGAATCAAAATCTCAACCAACAGCAATCAACAACAAATCTCCTCTCTGAATTGATTATATCCTGGAACTCTTTTTTTTGAAGATTGAACCCCAGGGCATTCTACCTCTGAGCTACATCCCTATTTTATTTTTTATTTTGAAACAGGGTCTCACTGGGTTACTGAGGGCCTCACTAAGTTGCTGAGGCTGGTCTTGAACCTGTGGTCCTCCTGTCTCAGCCTCCCAAGTACTGAGATTACAAGCATGCGCCACCACGCCCAGCTTATATCCGGAACGCATAAGGAGGTGCAAAGAGGAATAGGACCCACCGAGGTCAGCGAAGGAACATCTGTCAAATACATACCAGGTCCTGTGCTAGGTGCTTATGTAAATTTGACCCTTCAGTTCTCAAGGAGACGGGAACAAGAAGCTCTTTGAAAGTTGCCGTGTCTGTCTCCCAGGACCATGTCATTTCCCTCTACCAGTTGCCTTCCTACAAATGGAAACATGAAGAGTGTTCAAAAACAAGTGGAGGATCTTCCGACGAATGGAAGTAAAACCAAGGGGATGTGTGTGTAAACAGAAAGAGATTCACTTCAGGGATTTCGCTCATACGATTAGGGAAGCTGGCAAGTCTCAGATCTGCAGGGTGGGTTGGCAGGCTGAAGACCCAGGAAGAGCCACGGCTGCAATTCAAGTGCAAAGGCTGATGGGCTGGAGAACCAGGAGAGCCGGGGTCTCGGTTCACCTCCAAAGGTGGGAATTCTCTCCTGCTGGGGGGAGATCAGTCTTTAGCTCCCTTTACAACTGGATGGGACCCACGCTTACCACGCATGGCAACTTGCTTTGCTCCAAGTCCACTAATTTAAAGATTAACCTCATCCAAAAGCACCCTCACAGAAACAACCAGGACAGTATTTAACCACATATCTGGGCACCATGGCCCAGCCAAGTTGACACATAAAATTAACCAGCAAACACCCCAACTCTATAGCTTAAATGGTTGACTCCATAATTGTCTGGTCTCGGGTCAAACATCAGCATTTCAAGGATCTCCTTTATCCCCCAATCCAAGGCAACCTCTCTTTGGTTTGGTTTAGTTTATTGTGGTTTGATTCGTTGTTTTAGTAGCAAGTTTCACTGTCGAAAACTTCCTGTTGGTTTATGTATTTGTTGACCTATTTATTCTGTCCTCTCCCCGACCTTCACCGCTAGCTGCATGCATGCCAGGGTTGTTTGTCACGGTCACCATTATATGCCCAGTACATGGAGCCCTGCCTGACACACCGTTGGCACTGTGTTACTTGGTGTCCCTTTGGATCTTTCCAGAAGTTGATGCCAAGATGGAGTCAGAAGTGCAAGAGATGTGCAAGAAAGATAAAGAGGACGGCTCGAGGAGAGTGTGGGGATGGCCAGGCAGCTCTGAGAGCAGTGCAACCAGAGGCAAAGGAAGCAGGGCTGGGGCCAAGAGTCCTAGACTGCAGCACAATTCTAAGAAAGTTTCGCCCCAGCCAGTCGGGAGTCCAGGAGAGACGCCCCACATCCAACTGGAATAGTCCTCCACACTTGATCATTAGCTGGGAACAGCTCAGGAGATGCCTGCCCCCAGCAACAATACATGGGTGATCCAAAGGGCACAGGCTGGGCCGGTCATTTTCATTGTCATTCCAGGTACTTCGTAATTATTGTTGTTTTTTAATCTGTATCCTGTTCCATCGCTTCTCAGCATAGGGCAAAGCTGACTGCCACATTCGTCTTCCAGCATTCCTGGTGCCCGCCCCTGGGCTCGGTGTGCCTGCTCTGCATGCCCCTGGCTTCCTCCTTCCCTCTCTAGCCCTCTGTCTCCTTCTCTGCCTCCTCTTCTCCATCTCAACCCTGATATAAAGGTAGCCCCAAAACATCTTCCCTCCGCCAGGTAGGTCTCTTACTTCTTCACATCATCCTGTGTGGTTGAGCTACGCTTGGGACAAGAGAGGTGCACAGAGACACGGTCTGAGGGATGTGACTGCAACAGTCATTTGCACGATGTCAGTTAATCCCCACATAGCCCGAAAGAAGCATGAGTATTCCATTTCCATTTTAGAGATGCGAGAACGGAAGCTTAGAAGGGCTATCTAGCCCCAAGCCATACAGCTTATAAGCTGCCAGGATTGGAACTCAGATCTCTATGACTTCAAACACTGTGTTCCCAGGAGAGCAAAGAGGTCTGGAAACCACAGTTAGAAGCTGTGTGCTTCGGTTTCTTATATCCCAGTGGTGCCAGTGTAGCCAGGCACACAGTAGGTGCTTGGTAGCTGCCAGCACGCATTCAGCCACAAGACACTGTCAGCTGCAAAGGGGTTAAGCGCTCCGGTGGAGGAGGGCCTGGCTCTGGGCAGCCTCTTTTAAATAATGAGCCTCTGGTATTCTTGCTAATGACATCCTCCTCTCACCGCTGCAGGTTTTACTCACAGGAGTAATGAATTAATTAGTGAATATGGGTGAGAAACTCTTTGAAGTTGTAAAAAGCCCACAGTACAAATGCTGAGAAAAGGAACCAAATAGACTAAATCAGATGCCCCGAGAGTGCAGAAGAGCTCATTGTGGTGGAGACATCCGCTCTCCAAGGACAACTGTAGATGGAACACAGCAAAGGAAGAAGGGGTGCCATGGGTGCACCCCAAACCCGGGCCAGCCTCCAGAGGTCCCTCAGCTCCTCTTGAAGGTCTGGCAAACAGTTCACCTGGTCCACTCATCCCCAGGGACTTACAGTGACTGTTTGGACGGCTGTATAGGGGAAGAACCAGGGGCCACCTGGAGGCTTTGCAGGGAAGAGCCATGTTATCAATATCTGTCATAGGTGTTGTATTGGTTTCTCTACCGCCATAGCATGGCTGCATTTCCAGCTACCCAAAACTCAGATTCTCACAATGACCGCCATATGTCCTTACAGTCTGCAGGTCAAACCAGGGCTGGCTGCTTAAGGATGGGCTAGACTGGCGCGCCTCCGCTCTGCTCCACACACCTCTCATGCCCCTCCTGGGCTCAGCTGCAAGGCTAGCTCAAGCACGTTCTTCTCCTGGTGAGTGCAGAGGGGCAAGGAGATATCTCACTCGGTCAAGAGACTTGCAAGCCTCCTCAGTGTCCTAGCTGTTGGCACTCCATTGGTCAACCAAATCCTAAGCATGAGAAGAGCCCAGGGACAAGAAGTAAAGAAGTATCGCTAGCCACAGTGGGGGCACTGCAGAATTCTATTTAAAAGAGCTAGATCCAGAGAGGGGTAAAGAATTGGGAGCATTAATGCAATCCAGCACAGGAAGGGAGGAGTACCAGTGGCAATCAAGTCAGACACTTGACAGTGACCACAAACAACCCAAACCCCATTCCCTGGACTTTCTGCCAGGCAATCGCCTGGAGCCCCACAGTAGGACATGAGCGCTCTGGTTTTTCAGCCCCAGCCAGGCCTGCATCCCCCTCTAATGCTACTTGTCTGGATCCTGAGCTCACTGAAGTTTGAAACCACCATTATAAAATACACTTTATCCAGAAAATATGGTCTATACACACAATGGAATTTTCCTCAGCAGTAAGGAAGAACAAAATTTTGTCATTTGCAGGGAAATGGATAGAACCAGAGAATATTATGCTAAGTGAGATTAGCCATTTTTAGAAAATCAGGAGTCATTAAGTTTTCTACCATGTGTGGAAGCTAGAACAAAACGGAAGGGACTGTAGATCAGTAAAGTCCATGAGGACAAAGATCAGTAAAACAAAGGAAGGGAATTGGGAAAGGGAGGTGGGAGGGAGAAAGGAGGCTTGAGGAAAGGAACTATTCAAACGGTGCTATGACCGTACTTGAAGGTATCACCACCAATCTCACCAACGTAGACAGGAAGGGGGAGCAGGGTGGGAAGTGGAGAGAGAAGCTAAGTAATGTGTGCACGTATTCATGTGCCACTTTGAGTCTCATTATGATGTATAATTACAATGCACCAATAAAAGTATGAAAATAGGAAAAAATATACCTTATCCCTTAACATCGCTGGTAATACATATATATATATATATATATATATATATATATATATATATATATATATGTGTGTGTGTGTGTTATAAAACATTTATATATAAAAAATAAAACATTTATATTTATAAAAATATAAAACATATACATACGTATGTGTGTATATATATATATATATATATATATATATATATATATATATATATATAAAACATTGCCCAAAACAAGGAGTCTACTGCCAAGAAAAATAAGTGTTGCTAACACTCAGTTGTCCTATGCGATAAGTGGCTGATTAATAATGTGACCAGTGTTTGCACAGTCTAAACCCGGTGAAGTGCAAACATGAAAAATTTATTCCCTCCAATCACCGCTTTCAGTGTTGCTGTGTTAAACCTCCTTTTCCAACCCTTAGCAACATCGTGTAGATTCCCAGCCACTTTTAGATATTAAAATTCAGTCCCGTCCACTTGAAAACATGGTGTCACGTCTGATTTGGTATTCCTACTCCCCCTCCTGCAGCTCAACTTATCTTGGCTTGAAGAACTTGGCTGGGAGGGGTATGTTCAGTCCTTCCTTGGCCTTCCTCATCCATCTGCTTCTAGCTTCTCCAGAGGAGGAGTGAAGGCAGAACTAGGGGGGAGAAGGAACATCTTTGCTTGACAGGTGCTCCTTAGGCCGCCAATGAGCTCTGCGTGGTTGGCCTCGCATGCTGGCTGTCTCGTGGAGCACACGTGAGAGGCCTGCAGGATCTCTCCACTGTATGGGGTCTCATATAAGAGATGCAGTCTGGGATAATCCCTTCCAGTTTCCCCCATACCCACATGCAGACCTCCAACCTGCAGCACATCCCTAAGCCCTCTTGGGCGGGGCACCTAGGAAACAATTGTGGCCGACTCTGGGATCCCCGCCCCCATCCTCTTGGCCACCAGTTCATAGAGCAAAAAGCGACAGCGTCTTGCCTCTGCCACATCAGGGATCTCTTGCATTCCACATAGGGCCTTTCACCTCTGAGCTGCATGCTGGACTCTGCTCATTCATTCTGGTGCATGTGCAAACTGGAAACACAAGGAAGTTAATGCCCCAGGAGACTGCAGGACCCGTGAAGAGCAAAACATGGTTTTCTGTGTCTCCAGTGAACGATCCCAAAGGGCCTGGCTTCCCTCTCTCCACGTTACCGTCCCCAGTCCCGCCACTCTCAGATCTCTGTAGTGTGTATGAAGATTCAGTAAGTCAATATAAATACCTAGCACTGTTCTTGGCTCGTAGTGAGCACCAATATTAAGCATTATTGTAATAATCTAGTGTATGAGTGTTTCTCAGTCTACCATAGAACTTCCAAAAATTGCATAAAAATGCAATATGTATATAGTGTGTATATGTGTGTGTGTGTGTGTGTGTGTATTATACATGTTTCCTGTTATGTTTTGTGTCATTATAAGAAAACACTTGGGACTGGAGAATTTATAAGCTACAGAGATACATTTTTTACAGTTCTGAAGGCTGAGAAATCCAAGGTCAAGGGGCCCGAATCCTACAAGGAACTTCTTGCTGCTTCATCCCATGGGAGAAGGCAGAGGGCAAGAAAGCAGCCCTGGGAGTCAGGGTAAACTTATCCTCTGATCAGGATCTCATGCCTGCCATACTAATCCATTCCCGCAGTAATGGCATTAACCCATTCATGAGGACAGAGCCCTCAAGACTAAGTCATCTCTTAAGAGGCCTACCTCTCCACACTGTTGCTTTGGAGATAAGTTTCCAACAGCTAAATTTTGGAGGGATGCATTAAAATTATAGCAATATGTAATATTATTTATGTATGTAAACAATAGCCACAGTCAATATGATATCCCCTAGGGGTGTGTGTGTGTGTGTGTGTGTGTGTGTGTGTGTGTGGCTTTGGAGCACATGCTGGTGCCACAAATGAAATGATAATGTTTTGTGTGTTTTGGGTTAAATAAAACATATTATTAAAATTAATTGCATCTGTTTCCTTTTTCTTTACTAATACAAACACTTTTGTTAACGTTGACATGCATGTTATTTCATACAAATAAATGTAATATTAATGTAAAATAGATTTTTAGCTGCATGTAGCTCATGTTCTGTTTTTATTGGACAGCACTGCTCTGTAGACAACACAAAAACTAGAACAGACTAAATATGCAATAATTTTTTTTCTGGCTCAAAGATATCTCATCTAATCCTTCAAGGTAGGAGTTAATATCCATTTTTGAGTTAAAGGGACTGAAGCTTAACAGAGAACTTAAAGGTTCTGTAGGCAGTTGTAAAGCTGGGCTGTAGTAATAGAGCTGGGAGCCTCGCCCAGTCCCTGCATTTCCAGAGTCTTTCCTCTCTTCTCTGTCTTTCTTACCATTTTGACACACTACCATCTGATTCTCCCAAGTGACTGACGGAATCTTGAAACCCAAAAGCCCCACAACTTGTCCTTGGGGTGCAGGGAAGCACAGGTTGGTTTAACCGCAGTGAGTTGCTCAGCTGAGCTTGGGGGAAGCAAGCTCCCACAGGGCTGGGGCCCCAGAAGGTGGAGACAGCACCTGAAGGAGAGAGGAGGGACCAGTGCCAAGAAAGACAGGCAGACTGGGAGCTGGTCCCTACGCAGGAAGTGTTTGCTGATGTGGTCACACTTATTCACATGCCCTTTGTCTTTTTGTTGTTGTTGTTGTTATTAGTGCATTGTAGTCATACATCTTTGTTAGGTACAAGCTGGTAGAGGCATACATGCACACATCTCTCATTTAACCCTCCCCCAATTCCCTCCCCACTCCCTCTCCCTCCCTCCTTCTCAAGTTCAGTTTAGTGATTGACTTTGGTATGTTTGTGAAAGTACATCATGTGCATTAGGATGCCCCCCCCCCCCGCCCATCACCTTCAGTTAAGTCACCTTCTTTGCTCATCTAAGGTTTTGCCTTCTTTGTCTAGAGTCCCTCTTATGCCCCCCTTTCTCCTTAACTTCCACATTTTAGGGAGAGCATCTGATTTTTAACTTTTTGTGACTGACTAATCTCACTTAACATAATGTTTTCCAGTTCCATTCATTTCCCTGCAAATATCTTGATTACAAATTAGGGCAACCACTTTGGAAAACAGTATGGAGGATGCTCAGACAAATGAGAATAAACCTACCACATGATCCAGCAATATCACTTCTGGGTATCTACCCAAAACAATGAAAACCAAACATCAGACCGATGCGTGTGTATCTATGTTTATAGACACACAATTCACAATTGCCAAACTGTGGAACCAGCCAAGATGTCCATTAACAGATGAATGGATTACAAAACTACGGGACATGTACACAATGGAATTTTACTCAGCCCTTTGTCTTTTCAGACAGCTCCATCCTTATCAGTGTCCTGTGTCTGAGAGAACGAGACTTTGTTGCTATGAGCAACAGTGTGTCTATACCACCAAGACCCCACCCTCTTGTCCTATTGTGACAGGAGACCAAGACTATCTCCTAGGGCTAGGTCCTTGGAAGACAGCTTACCCACGCAAATTCTGGGCTACTGAGGATTCTCGGCCACAGCCTGAGATCTCATCTTTCCAAGTGGAGCTGGAGAGCCAGACCTGGGAGTTCTAATAATGAGGAGCAGCTCCCACAGGCAGGGACTTGGGGACCCAGGGCCTGGGGTGAGGCTAGGGAATGGTCTTGCCCACACACCGTTCCCACCCAGGCTTTTAGGCCAGTCTCAGGTGAGCCCACACCGGCCATGGTCCTGAGAGCCAGTCCTCTAATCCCATCATCCCCTGCACTGGAACAGGGCAATGTTCCAGGCTCTCTTTTGTGAACTGGAACTCAGGCCTGGAGCTGGGACAGTATATACCAGTCCTGAGACAAAGACAGCTGGACCAACTGCAGCTTGAGCTTGCAGGGCTGGGAGGGTGCAGGGGGCGGAAGAATAGGAGGGAACCACGAAGAGACCCCTCAACCAAAAGTTCACATTCAAAGCACGTAGGGGCCTTCCAGGACCTGCAGCAAACAGAGCTCTTTGCAATAACATAAGGGACTCAATTGCACCACCTTCTGGCAAAAAGAAAAACTACAGGTTGCAAATTTTGAAATCAGTACTACATGAAGCCTTTCAAATCAGGGGGTCTTTCAAAAATCAGTTCCTGGGTCAAATCCCTGAAAGAAGAGGAGGCTTGCAAAAGACAAAATGAATTGTTGAAGACAGGGAAGAAGCGTGAATTTTAGCCTCCCAGCTTGTCACCAATGCTGTGTTGCAAGAGACCACAGAAAGCAAGCATGTTCTTAATTAGAGAGAGAGACAGAGAGAGAGAGAGAGAGAGAGAGAGAGAGAGAGCTCACCACGGTCACTGAGCTGTGGTGCCAAGCAGCATGCTAACATAGATTAGTATCACTCCCGCTTTGCAAAGGAGGCGTCTGAATTGGGCTCCGGACAGGGCTTGCCTTTGTGGGCTGCTAGCCGGCTAGTGAGTGCTCTAGCCACAGTGCTCGGTCTTCCTGGAGAACTGCAAACTGAAGCCCAGGAGGATCTCTTGCAGCCACCTCCCTGCCAGCCATGTCATCACATTCCTCTTCTACATCAAGGAGGGGGAAAGGCTGGGGTACTCCAGGAAAAATATTGAGGGCAACGTGACCCACTCAAGTTTGCCAGTTACAGAGAAGTCTCTAAAGGCAAGCATACAGCTTGTTTATGTTTCATGGGGTTTTTGTTTTGTTTTGTTGTTTGTTTGTTTGTTTGTTTTGCAGTACTGGGGGTTGAACCCAGGGTAATTCTACCTCCAAGCTACACCCTCAGCCCTATTTTTTTTATTCTTTATTTTGAAACAGGCCTCACTGGGTAGCTGAGGCTGGCCGCGAACCCAGATCCTCCTGTCTCAGCCTCCAAGTACTGGGATTACAAACGTGCGCCACCATGCCTGGCTGGTTTTTTTTCTTTTTTAAATACTCCTAAGTACCACACAGTTGAACTTTTGTTTAAGACCAAACAGTGTCTAATCCTTCCTTCTCTATGCCCAGTATAGAATTCCACAAAGACCATCTGCACAGACCCCAGCCTAGAGATTCTGTTAGATATGGGGCAGGCCCCCTCCCCCACCTGTGGAAATGCTACATAGGGATCTCTAGAAATCAGAAAACCCCATTCCCAAGAGGACTGCTTCCTTAATTGCCACTGGTGCTCAAGGAAAGTGGCGTCCCTCCATAAATAAGTTTAGATGAGTGACTGAGCTGAGGCCGGGAGAGAGAGCTTCCCGCTACCCAGCTTCCCATGACACACTGTCTCTGCCCTTGACCATCTTCGCTCATTTTTCCCAGTCCTCTGACTCCAGTCATTCCTGGCTTCTTATGACTCCACTTTCATCTGCACATCGATGACCCCCGACCCCCAATCTTCATCCCTGTCCTCTCTGGAGGGCGGGATTTAATGATGTCATGACCTCCTGTATCAGTTAGAAATAATTCATCAGAAAGCCTGATGCCCCTCTTGACTCCAGCAAGCAGGGCCTCGTCCTGCCCACCTGTCAGACGGCCCGGAGGTAACAGGTTGCTGGCGTTCATTCAATAGCTGGACAATGTCGAGGCCAGAATCAAGGCTGTTCTTGCTTAATGCCTCAGGGTTTCATGAAGCTGCTGCATACAAGGTGGTGAGAAGGAGTAAAGAGGAATGGTCCCCTGTGCATCTCCACATCATCAGGAAAAGCATGTGCTTCCCAGAGACCCAGCAGATGCAGAACCCAGCGGTGGAACCGCCTCCCACCCAAGGTGCACTCTGGGGCAGGGCTAGCTGTGGCAGAAGTGTCCCTCCTGTGTGCTCCCATATACCTGATACTATGACTTTCACTTTCATCCCAACACTGACGGTCCCCAACCCCCAGTCTCCAACCCCGCCTTCTCTGGAGGGCTAGACTTAATGGTGTCACGGCCTTCCCATACCAGGAATACAATCACTTAATACATCAGAAAGGCCGACAGAGATCCCTGAACTAAACACACAGGGTTTTATCTTGATCACACATCAACTAATCTATAGGTAAGTGGTTGCTGACATTGGTTCAATGGTTCAATAATGTCCAGGCCAGCATCAGCATCAGGACTGTTCTCTTGACTCTGAAAAGATCCAATACTGATACTCTCTTCCTGCCCAGTTTTGAGTTTATTGAATGGCTTTTTTTTTTTTTTTTTGAGGTGCTAGGGATTGAACCCAGGTCTTTGTGCAGGTGAGACAAGGGCTCTTCCACTGAGCCACATTGCCAGAAATCTCCTCCCTCAGTCCTGATTTAATTGAGAAGACAAAAGAGTTAACTTTAACTTATGGAGAATGGATGCATTGTCTTTTTGCTGATAAAAACTGACACTGGAGAATATGTTTTTAAAATAGAGTAAGTGAGATTCCTAACCCTGAAGCACAGAATTTGACGGACTTACCCTTTCATTTTCATAGGCCTGAGGCAGGTCCTAGGCCCCTCCCATCTCTGTAGGGACAGAACCCAGCACATGCCAGGATGCTCCTCCCCAGCAGCCTCTCCACATGGAAGAGGATGCCAGGCATGGGAAGAAGCTCTCCTCCACACCCTGTCCACAGCCTCACCTCTCACCACCTTACTGTTCCCATCACAGCATACATTCTGTGTCATTTCTGCACTGCACTCAAATGGCCTTCCTAAAAACCCCATAGCTAAGGCGGGTGTGGTGGCCCATGCTTGTAATCCCAGTACTTGGGAGGCTGAGACTGGAGGATCCAGGTTCACAGCCAGCTTCAGCTACTTAGTGAGGCACTCCACAACTTAGTGAGACCCTGTTTCAAAATAAAGAATAAAAAATAGGGCTGGGGATATAGCTTAGAGGTAGAATGCCCCTGGGTTCAATCCCCAGTACCGAAAAAAAAAAAAAGCTGATCACATTACTTCCCTGCTCCCCTTACCTAGAGGGAAAAGTGCCTCAGCTTATCATGGTGACAATCTCAGCCTCCTGGCCCACCCACCTCACCTCCAAGCCCTCCAGCCTCACTTCCTATATTCCAACCACTAGCCTCCCCGCCTTCCCAGTATAAACAACACCACTTTCACCTCTTCCTCTTCATGACTGCGGCTCCCTTGCCCTGAACTTGGCACCCTCTTTAAATTCTGCTTCCCGTACACTCTCCTGTTCATCCTGTAAGCCCAAGAAAAGCCTCTCTTCTCTGTGAAGTCTTCTTTTAACGCCTGCCCTAGGACAGGGAGGAGTCATTTGGATATCCAATAACTACCTGAAATAATTATCTGAAATAGGAGCTCAATAAGAGTTTCTAGAATAAAAGTGTTATTGAATGAATATGCACATGAAGGAATTAATGAATAATTTTATTTTCCTGACTAGGCTGTATATTTCTTACAGGTAGGAGCCATGCCTTATACATTTTTGGAGTTTATATGTGGATCTGCAATAATTATCCTAGAATATGGCCAGAGTCAATAAAAATTAACAGAGTGAAGGCATGAATATATCAGTGAATGAATGAATGAATGAATGAATGAATGAATGAATTGGTCTAGCCGGTAAATTTCTTATAAGCAGGAGCCATGCCTGCAACTCCACTAACCAGGACAATGACTGCCCTGGAGTCATCAGGTCTTGTCCCTGTCTTCCTCCCAGCGGTACCATGCATCTCAAACCTCTCCAATCTCGCCGAGCTGTTGAGAGAAATAAATGATAACTTGTCAGAGCAACATTTTGCAAATCTAAAACGCACTCCAAATTGTTTTACCCCCCAGGGCAGTCCCTGGCTTTGAAAGGAAGTGGCTGTCTAACCACTTTAGCAAAGACTTGTGTTGTGGAATACACCCGGGGCTGTACCTTGTCATCTGCTAAAAGGTTTCAGAGCAAGAAAACATCCTGCCTGAGCAGAAATATGGGCAACTTCAAAGTCGCTGGCGGTGGCAAAGCTCTGACTGACACTCTCCCTGGACACAGTGCCTGACTGAATCTTATCCTCCGCTTTTGTTCTGGGTAGACCATCAGGACATGATGCGGCAAGACAACGAGGCCTTTTGTCCCTGTGACGAGGATGCTGATGTCTTTGCAGGGCCTGCACCTGCTGGGAGGGGCTCTGCCGCCGGCTCTCTGGTGGAGAGAGACCGGCACTAACCAGCTGTACTGTGTGATCCTAAGAAAGTCACTCACCTCTCTGGCCTCGGTTTTCCTGCTAGGCACTGAGTCTCCAGACGGTGAGAAATGCATTCCATGCCACTCTCAAATTAGTGCAGTAAAGCTTTTTTCTTTCCTTTGCTTGCTCAGTTCCAGCCTCATCGGTCTTTGTGCTGTGTCTAGGATACTCCAGACACAAGCAGGCTTTAGGACTTTTATGCCAGCTTCCCTCCCTCTCCTTACAGCCTTTCAGACTTCGCTGATCATCCAATTTAAAATTCCAGCCCCATTCCTGCTCCCTGGGGCTCCCTTCCCTGATTTATTTTTCTCCATGGCACTCCCCACCTTCTAACTTGCTCACTTATTTAGTTTATTATCCATCTCCCATCTCCTACCCCAGCTTAGGGATGGCAAGGATTTTTATCTGTTGTCTATTATGAAAAGTGCCTGGCACACAGAATGAGCTCAAAGATATCTTCAGATGAGAAAATAAAGTAACACATGTTTACTGAGCACCTACTATGTGTTGGGATCTAGAGTCTAGAGATGAACAAGATGCAGAGCAGGTTAAGCTACTCTTCTACAAGTCCACTACCAGGTGATATGAAAATGGGACTCAGTCTAGAGATGGCTCATGATGACCAATTTTATATATTGACCTGGCTAGGCCATATTATCCAGAAGTCAAACACCCATCTGGAGGTTTCTGCACAGGTGTTTTTCAAATGAGATGAGTATTTGAATCCGCACACTTTGAGTAGATCACATAACCCTGGTTAACATGGGTGACCTGTTCAACTGGTGTGCTTTGGTTCACTTTTCCATCGCTGTGATCCATTGTTGTCACCAAAATATCCAACAAGAACAACTGAGAGGAGGAAAGATGTGTTCGGGCTCATGGTTTCAAGGTGCAGTCCATGGTAGGCAGGCTCCAAGCAGAAACATCATGGCAGAAGGGAGTGATGGAGAGAAGCTGCTCACAGCAGCCAAAAGCAGAAAAAGAGGAAGAGCCTGGGGACAGATAGAGTCCCTAAAGCCACACCTCTGGTGACCTACTTCCTGCTGCCTACACTTACCTCCCAGCGAGCCCATTCGGCGGATTTACCCACTGATGAGATCGGAGCCCCGATTCGGTTATTTCACCTCTTAATATTTCTGCATTGCCAGCACATGAGCATCTCTGAGGGACACTCCACATTCAAATCATAACATAAGGGAAGGTCTTAAGAGAAAGCAGACTGAGGGCCTCCTGGGGAGAGGGAACTCTGTCTAGAATTCCTTTGGGCTGCTCCCTAAGTCTCAGGACTGCCAGATCACCTAAAGATTTTTGGACTAGCCAGCTTCTACTATTGTGCAAACCAATTCCTTAAAATAAATCCCTCTATGGATACCTTAGATAGATGATTGATAGATAGATGATAGATAATAAATAGATGATGAAGATGATAGATAGATAGATAGAGTGAACGAGCTAGCGAGCTATGGTTTGAATGCTTTTGTCCCTTCCAAAATTCATGTTGAAATTTAATTCCCAATGTGACAGAATTGGTAGCTGTGGCCTTGGGAAGACAATTGAGTCAGGAGGGCTCTGGTCTTATAAATGGCAGGAGGTGCCTTTACAAAAGGACTTGATGAAGTGATTTCCCCCTTTGCCCTCCCTCCTTCCACCATATGAGGACACAGCAATGCAGTCCTACCAGGCACAAATGCTGGCGCCTCCACATTGCATTTTCTAGCCTCCAAAATGGTGGGGGGGAGGGGGAGTGAGAGAGAGATAGAGAGGAAGAGAGACCGACTATTGGTTCTGCTTCCCTGGAAAGCCCTGCTAATAAAGTGCTACACATACAGTGATTTATTAGACAAGCATCCATTAGTACAAAAGCAGAACGATCCATTCAACTTGATCTATAAGCTCAATGAAGACCCAGCTCTCTGTCCATTATATAACCATTGTGCATGTCAAAATAATAATCTACAAGTCAAGTTGAGGTATCCTTTTAGGTTGCCTCAGGCAACTAGAATAAGAAATCCAGCTGTGGGAACAAGATTTAGAGAGCAAGTATTGGGCACAAACCCTAAAGACACAGGACCTAGGGCTTGCTAGATTCTTAGACCTCATTCTTGCAAGTGTGGAGATTTTCTCTATTTAACTCAGTGCAATACTGTACAAAGCCCTCATTTTGCCAGTAAGAGTCCCTTTTCTATGATCCATTATATTAATTAATAAGCCACATATTTAACTCACTGTACTAATTAGCAAAGTTCTTGGTATTAATAAAAGAAAAGGTAACAAAAGGGATTGTCATAGCCATTTCAGGAATGCGAGCTTTCTGATTAGATTACTTGCTGTCCACTACTGGGAGGTAAATTTCTGATTTATGGTAATTGACTGTGCCCAGGGTGTGGTTTAAACTAATTGGTGCACATATGAACTCACACTGTGATGCTGAAGTATTTAAAAGTGAATTATGGGGTAGGTAGCTATGGGGTATGAGAAATGTCACAGTCCTGAATCAAATTTTAATCTGCTTTAAGCCACTGCCCCACTGGGTGGCAAGGGATTTAATACCAGCCCCCAGTGGGACCCTGTCCCGAGGTCTCTCCTTTGTGTTCACACAAAGGTCCCTGGAGTCTTACATTCCTAGCATCCAAGAACGCCTCAGTCTCTCCTCCATATGGTACTTGCGATGGACTCCCTATAAGACCCCTACAAGCCTCACTTTAGGAAACTTCGTCAAGACTAGAAACCCAGAGTCTGGGTCCTATCTCTAGATCTACCACACGGCCTTGCCCCTCTGCAGACCAGGACACAGACCCCACCCATCATGAAACCTCCACACTCCACAGCTCCTTTGCTCCTTCATTAGCTGAAAACTCAGTACTTTGTATCTCCATCTTTTCCCTTAGGATGAAAAGAAACCAAAGGACCACTGTGGTGTGGCAGCCATGAATTATGAGAAGAACAGGACGAATCCTTGAGTGTTGGAGCCGGAAAGAGAGCAGGAGAAAGATGGCAGGTCTGAGATTAAAGAAAGGACCGGGTGGGAATTCCTGGAAGGTATTGAATCTAGGAAGGCTTCTCAGAAGCAGTGAATCTGAGAAGGATGATGTGGCAATTTCCAAAGCCCTGTGAAGAAGCGGGGAGGCCATTGTAGGTTGATGAAAGCAGGGATCCACACGCATTTGCGAAGGCCGAGCGTTGGCTGCAGTCTCCTTCCTACAGCTTAATGGCCTCCTCGCCTTGCTCTCAGCAGGTGGCCCCACTGAGAAGACAAATAATGTATCATCTTTGCAACGCTCAACTCTCCAAATGCCGTGGGCCGCCCAGCCTGCTGGAGGGACAGGCTGCCATTTCTCATCAAAGACCGTGACTGCCTGGCTGTTCCCCTGCCGCAGACTCTGGACACAACCTTCAGTTGTCTCCATGCTCTATATAATCTGCATTAGACAGTGGGTCTGTGAAGAAATCTCAGGCTGATGACCCTGAATGAATGTGTCATGGTCTTCTCCAGCCTCCACTGGTCTTGGATATCACCTCTTGCCTCCCTGCCAACCCAACTAGGCCCAAGCACACAGCCTTGGCTAAGATGGTCTTAAGCCTCATTGTAAGAGCTTCTCTAATTGGCAGTGAAAAGGCCCACGGGCATCCGGAGGTCCAGTTTGACTTCTTCCTGACCATCTTTGGTGCCACTCTTTCCCACGTCCCTAGAGAGAGGCAATAAGAAACCCTCTGACCATGGAAAGACAGTCAAGTGAGATTGGAGAGAATTTCCCTCTGTATCCTTTTGTCCAAGCCACCAAACCCCCCACGGAAGATGGCATTCTTTCTGGAGACCACCTTTGACTCAAGCTGCAACATCAGCTTTTCCCTGGGTCTCCAGCCTGCTGTCCTACCCTGCAGATCTGCAGATATTTGACTTGTAGCTTCTACAATGATTCCCTTTCTGTTTATTCACACACACACACACACACACACACACACACACACACACACACACCCTGTTAGTTCTCTTTCTCTAGAAATCACCGATGAAGACTATTTCCAAGAGGAAATTTTTTAGCATGGGTTGAGCTACTTCTCTCTCATAAGATCAACTGTTCCACTTTGTGAAGTTCAGAGGTAGAATTGAGAAAGGACATAGAGTAAGATAATGGGGAGAAAGCACAAATATCCTTAAAATAAATGGGAAAAGAACGACAGTGGCTAGCTACCAAGAATGGCCCAGTGTTCTTGGAGAGGAGGCTGTCCAGGGAGGTGCTGGGGTGCTACAGCTGCACCATGATGATCACACCAGATGTGGCCAACACTGTGGGGCAGCAGTTTTATCACACGTGCCTTTGCTAAAAGTAAATCAATAGCTTTGTGTTTGGGGTAGGGCATGAGGCAGCCTGGTGGCTGGACTGTTGGAATGTCCCTTTAAGAGTCTTCTGTGAGAACTGGAGGCAGCTGAGCTACAGCCTCACTCAGAACTAATAGTGGGATGGTTAGTCTGGATTGTCAACTTGACTGGGAAGTGTGTAGAATTAAGAGACTTCAGGGCATGTTGGTGAGATGATTGGCATTTGGAACAGCAAATTGAAGGGGAAGTCCCGCCCTGAATGTAGGCGGGAGGCCCTAATCTAATAGGCTGAGAGCCCGGATGAAACCAAGGGTGAAAGAAGGCAGAAGCCACATGAAGGAAAGAGGGATTCTTCCTGGGCTGCTGCTCTCTCCTGAAGATATTGGACTCCAGCTTCTTCCATCTTCCAATGCGGACTCTCACCAGTGATTCTCCAGGGAGTTCTCAGGCCTTTCTGTCTTGGACTGGGACTGCGCTGTTGGTCTCTCATGTTCCGAGGCTTCAGGTTCTTGGGCTGAGAAGCTACTGGTTCCTCTGGCTCTCCCGCATGCAGGTGGCCCTTTGAGGACTATACAGCTCCTGAACATGTAAGCCAATCTGAAAAACCTCCTTTTATAATATACATATCCTATTGGTTCTGTTCCTCTGGGGAACCTTGACTAGTACAAATAGTAAATGAGGAAATAGAGCTTTTGAAAGAATAGGCAGAGCCGGGCGTGGTGGCGCACGCTTGTAATCCCAGCATTCGGGAGGCTGAGACCGGAGGATCCGGGTTCGCGGCCAGCCTCAGCTACCTAGTGAGGCATTCCGCAACTTAGTGAGACCCGGTTTCGAAATAAAGAATAAAAAATAGGGCTGGGGGTGTAGCTCGGAGGTAAAATGCCCCTGAGTTCAATCCCTAGTA
>PVLC010025553.1:0-23545 GCA_004027655.1 Graphiurus murinus | reverse complement strand
TATTGCTAAGAACTACTTTGGCTATCCTGGGCTTTTTGTTTTTCCAGATGAATTTAAGGACTGATTTTTCTATATCTGTGAGGAGCGTCCTTGGCAATTTCATGGGTATTGCATTGAATTTGTAGATCAGTTTTGGGAGGATGGCCATTTTGATGATATTTATTCTGCCTATCCAAGAGCATGGTAGATCCTTCCATCTTCTAAGGTCTTCATCAATTTCCTTCTTCAGTTTTCTGTAATTTTCTTTATTTATTATAACTTGATAATTTATTTTAACATTTGTTAAAACTAGTATGATGGTATTCTGGATTGTCAACTTGATTGAATTATGAAACACCTAAGATTATGTAACTTTGGGTATATTAATGAGACAATTGGCTTATGCAGTGGCAGATTGAAAGGGAAGTCCTGCCCTGAATGCAGGCAGCACTGTTCTGGTAGGTGCAGGACCTAGATAAAAAGGAGAAAGATGAGTGAAGGGATGTGTGATTCTTCCTGAGAAAAGCATGTCTTCTATCTTCTGAGATATCAGCCTTCAGCTTTTCAAACTAGACTTTCACCATCATTTTTCTAGAGAGTTTCCTAGACTTTCTGTCTTAGACTGAAACTGCATTTGCAGTTGCTCTGATTCTGAGATTCCAGCTTTTGGACCACTCAATCAGCAGTTGGTTGCTCTGGCTCTTCATATGCAGGTGGCCACTTGGGACTATATTGCTTGGGACTGTAAGCTGATTTGATACATCCATTTTTACCATATATGTGTCCTGTGAGTTCTGTTACTCTACTAACCCTAGTACAAATAGTTTCCTGCCTAAATCGTTTAATTGATAAATGATAGTGGTATATCCAATTAAAACAAGAAACAAGATAGAAACTGTACCTGGTTGAATAAAACAAGCTTTACTAAGATGCATAAGGATATCAACTCAGTAGTTTTCATAGTGGAGGATGAAAAGAGTCTCGAGTAGTGGAGGGAGCATTATCTTCTCAGTTTCCAGAATAAAGAATTGCAGATCATGAGTATGAATCAGGGAGAGCCAGATCAGAACTCTAGGAAGCCCAACAGCCCTCAGTCAGGGCAGATTACAGGTACCCAGCTGTTGCAGTGCAGTTTTTCTGGGACACATCTGGAGACCACTACCACGGGGCAGGGGCACATCTTAAGCCCAAGCTTCACAGTGCATTGCATGCCTTCCACTGAAATGTGTGTGGCATGAGGACAAGCTTTGTTTTCTGCTCACTACTCAAGTAAAAAATCAAGAACTGAACTTGGCATAGAATAGGAATTCAGTAGAAATTTGTTGAATGATGACTAAATGGATGTATAAAGCACACAATGAACTTCAGCTGGAAACAACCTTTTATGCATCAATCTCAATGTCTTGAGCTCACACAGCTTGGCTGAACTTATAACCAAAGAAATGGAGTAGGGGTCAAATTTGTCACTGGGAATTATGCTAACTGGCTTTTAGATGAGCTATAATACTATTGTGTACTGCCTGTATTACCCTTCATTTTCAGAAATTTCTTGGGCAGCTAGGCAAGTTTTTTTTTCTTATAAGAATTTAAAAGTCAGATACTAAAAAAAAATAAGACAATATCTAGAGGCTATCCTGTTAAATTAACAGATTATTTTGAGAGAAGCAATGTATTTATATTTGCTGCCCAATCTAATAGCAGATTATGTCTTTTCTACTTTGAAAGCCATATCTTATGAACCTACTCACCTTTCTGCAGTTCTTCACATAGGCCTTACATACTTTTTTATTAAGATTACTTCAAAGTATTTTACAAAGTATATCCCTATTGCAAATGAGATGCTTACTTTCATAACATTTTATTATTGATTTTGATATATAAGAATAAGTACTTTTATATAAATACTATATAAATCTCCATTACTTAATATTCTTATTAATACTATTATTTCATTTCATTCCGTTTAGTTATATAATTATGTCATCTTCAATGACGCATTTTTTTAAAATATATTTTACTTATGTTCACAACTAATTCTAGTAGTGGTAACTAGAACCTTTTTAAAATAATTAATTTAAAATTTATTAAAATATTCTTGCCATATTAATTGTGAAATTATGGTGATAAATTATATTGCAAAATGCTTTACATATGTAGATTCACATAAAAGAGCTATTCATATATTTCTATTTTACTAAGAATTTTTAAATTTAAAAAGCTAAAAAATAACTAATGTATGTTTAGTATTTTTGGCAATTATAGATGATTTTCACTTTGAATTAACATAGTGAATGATTAACAGATTTACTACTACTGAAAAATTATTGCATGCTATATTATAATGTCATTCAGAAAATTGTCATATGCCATAGGAACATGAGTGAGCAGCTTATATTTAATAACAAAATATATTAAATTTAAGTTGGCCTGTAATTTTTTGTTTAAGAGAATGAATGTATCTGTCTAGATATACACCATGCTGAAGCTGATACTCTGCTGGTCTTACAAATACACCATTCAAATTGCTGACTTTAGGAGTATAATTAACTCATGGCCTACATTTCTACATTCTCAAATCCATCTTAGTATTTGCTCCAGGGCCAAACATCTCATAGGCTACTCAGCCAACAATTGCCATGATAGGGATAATAAAGTGACTGCAGCTAAAACTCCTGATGAACCTGGCTGAACTTCCTTAGAAGTACACTGAAATCTAAGGCTTATCCTCCTAACATGTTCTCTTTCTATCTCCCCTTCCAATGGTTCAGACATACATGGAAATCTAATGTCTCTACCAGTGTGTTAGTTACCCTTTCATTGCTATGATAAATAACTGAGAAAAAGAATTTAAAGGATTTATTTTAGATCATGGTTTGAGATATTTCAGTCCACAGTAGAGCCTTCATGATCTAATCATTTCTTTAAACTCCCACCTCTGGACATTGCTGCTTTGGGGACCAAGCCTTCAACACAAGAGTCTTTGGGAGAAATTCTAGATCCAAGCCACAATAGACAGTTTCCCTTGAATGCCTCACTTCCCATTACCTTTCACAATCATGTGTCCTAAGACATTTCTTGTATGTCTAATTTCATTTTTCTGTCTGCTCCTCAGAGGACTCAGATATTCACAAGTGTTCCCAGGGTGACCAACGAAAACAATTAATTAGACGGGGATTTGGGATTGATGTGCAGTGATAACCAGGTTCAAAATGGAGTAACAGGTTTATTGTGAGAGCTGGAGATCCTCTGCAGTAGCCCCCACAAAGGCCTTTATCTCCTGCAGTAGAAGAATAGACTGAACTGAGTTTCCAAACAGTAATCTCATTATTAACATCCCAGAGCTCCAGATATTTAAATACTCCAGCAAGATAGATCCCTGGTTTGGAACCCAGGACTATGGACATGGGGTAGCATTATCTGCAATGATTTCCCTGTAGATGTGGGCTCTGCAGGTCCACATTCAGTCTCTCCAGGCTTGCAAACCTAGTCCCTCTTTCTTAGTAAGTATACCATTTTCACTCTTCGGGAACTTACCACAGAGGCTCTCCCTAGAAAGCAACAAGTGCCCCCTCAAAAGCTGCCCTTTCTTTCATTTCTAGCTGACATGCTTATAACAGGGACCAAATCCCAGCATAAACTGGTCAAGAATATTCTGTGAGCCATAGGAAGGAACTAGACTGTACACCAAAATGATCACAAGAATTAAATAGATATAGGAGCAATGGATTACTTCTGGATTGAATATTTATGGTACTTGATCAAGGTGTATATAATATAGGATTGGGTAAAAGTTCATTGATTGGAGACTTTTTCCTTGAGCATTTAACAGCCCAGCAAAGAATCCAGGGAATGGGTCTAACTCACTGCTGGAATGGTGTTTAGAAACATAGAAAAATGTGATGACCAACATTTTGAAAAGGGGAACATTTCTATTGCCCTAGCAAATGAGAGAGAAACAAGTAAAGGAACTGAGGGATGTGGCCATGCTTGAACACATATGTTTTTTGTTTTTGTTTTGTTTTGTTGAGGTACTGAGGATTGAATCCAGGGGCATTCTATCTCTAAGCTACACCCCTAGTCCTATTTTTTATTCTTTATTTTGAAACAGGGTCTTACTAAGTTGCAGAGGGCCTCACTAGTAGCTGAGGCTGGCCACAAACCTGGATCCCCTGGTCTCAGGCTCCCAAGTACTAGGATTACAAATGTGCACCACCATACCTGGCTAACACATATGTTTTGTAAGGTAAAAAAAAAAAACTCACCAGAATATGTTCCATGAGAGACTTCCAAAGACATATCTTTCATTAAGCCCCTTAGGAAAGTGTTAGGATTCCTATGTCACCTTTATCCTTGTGTCAGGGACAATAGCATCACAAGAAGTTTCAGTGGCGCCTATCAGCCAAGGATACTAGTAGAAATGGTAAACACAGAATTTATGAATATCTGTAGGAATGACAAGGATTCTAAATGATAAAACTAAATGCACAACATTTAAATTCTAAACGCTAGTAGTCTAAAATTACTGGAAATTTAGCAAGGAAGAGAGTTAAGGGGGCTGTGCTCACAGGTATTTATAGACATGGTTAATAGAACATTGAGATCCTAGAGGCAGAAAAACAGGCGGCCAGCAAGAATTTTGTCACCTCTACAACATCTACAACCAAGAAGAGGCAAGAATAGAGGGGCAGGAGGCTAGAGATGGTCTTAACCAATGCAATATTGTGATCTTTGCTTAATTTCCACATCTGAGCTAATTTTTGTTCTGGAGCTTACAAAGTAAATCAGAGCCATATAATAATGCCCATTTATGTACCATAATGATTTTCTGAGTTTCTCTCCAAACAGACCTAAGGTCATGAATTCAAGTCATTATACACCAGAGAAAAAGGTTGTCAGACAATTCAAGCACGGTCAGATACAGGGTCTCATTTTGCCTGGGAGTCCTCATGGTCTTCTATTAGAGTGGAAGCTTATAGTTCCAGTAGTAAATGGAGTCTTGGCTTCAGTGCAGTTCACATTGGGCCCACTGTGTCTGTAGACCCACATGATGGTCATTGTCCTAGGCCACTGATATGATTATAAATGATACGTGTGCAATTTGGAGTAATTCCCACATTGAGTTCTTGGCCAGTAGGGTAAGAGCTGCTATAGTAGGAACATTCAAGTGAAAATCTCTGAAACTGAACCCCTACCTGTTGAAGACAACAAATCAAACACAGTATCAATGCTGAGGAGTAACAGAGATTAGTGATGTCATTTAAGGACCTAAAGGATGCAGGTTAGCAGGCCCTAGCCTACCTCTATTTATTTCACAAGTAGACCCCATGAACATTCTGAAGAGATTCTGGAGAATAACTGCAGACCCTCCTAGGCTTCAGAACATGGAAGCTCCAGTCAGAGGTGCTGTGTTAAATGCGATATCATCACCAGAGCAGATTAATATTGTTTCAGATACATGGTATGTGGTCAGTGATTTGGTGAATTCTTTTCCTCCAACTAAAAGAGAGGATGCAAAAATATTTGTATCCACATGTATCAGAAAATTATATTTATTTATACATTTGAATTTAGGCTTTTTAAGTCTCTGGACCTGTACCATAATACAATCTGAAAAGAGTGTGAACAAGAAATCATTGAAAACATCACACTGAATCATTAGGTCAATGGCATGATACTTATTGATAAAATAAGGAAGATGTGGTAGTATTCCTGGAAAAGAGAGAAGAGGGGAATTCTTCTCAATGAGCAAAACCCAGTACAATTGGTCATCAACTTTACATGAGAAAAAAAAGTAAAAGTGGCTTGAGAGGAAAATATAGATTCTCACTATTTAATCTTAGATTTCTCAATGGATTTGCCTATAAATTTTTATAATATAAAATATTTCACATAAATAAACACTTATGTTTATGTTTTTCTTTTAATCCTTACTATTTATGCATATTAGCTATATATCAGAAATTAATTTCTGATATGCAGGTATTTGCTTTTGTTATCATGTTCTTTACTCAACATTTTATGTTCAACTCCTCTCAGTTCATGCCATATATTTCCTTTTGTAAATAATTTTCTTGGTGCATATAGATGATACATAGTAGAAATTTTTATTTATATCTGAATGAAAAATAATTTTTAGTGGTAAATTTTAGTCCATTAACATTTATTGATATGACATATTTTATCTTAGTTCCTAATAAACTGGCTTATATTAGGATGTCTGCTTTAATGTGTTTTGGTTCTATAACTTTTATTAAATATGGACAAACTTTCTTTCCCTGAATATTTTTTTTTCATATGATGACCATATGATTCTAGTTTGTGTTTGTTTCTATATAGAAATATTGAGATTAAGTTGAATTTTGTCCCATTTTTATGTGACTTGAGCAATCTTTCTTTGTTGAAATACAATAATTTATTCATTTCTATTTGTTGAGATATAATGATTTACCATATTATGCATAGATTGTGTGTTGTTTTCTTTTTATTATTACTCACTGTTGATTGTACTTAATTCTGAAGGGAAAAATAAATCAATGAATCAGGAGTTATATCTGAGTTAAAGAAGTATCCCAACTTCACATAAATGATACTTAATGACTGACTTATGAGTGTTGGGTAAGCCTTAATTCTTGCCCATCAGCAACTTTCCAAGCTCACATTTTCCCAGATTTCTGTGATATCTTCAATTATATAAACAGTCCCAGTGTTCTTTAAATAAAACTCAATTTTACTTTCTTTCTACTTTAACTGCATCAACCTGAGTTTCTGTTACTTTAAACTAAAAGAAAACTGATATAGTTCTCAAAGTAAGCACTAATAGACATTTGGAAATCACAATGTTAAAGGTCAAAGTATCTTAGCTCCCTTTTCAAAGCTGTGAAACAGAAGTTTCACATTTTTTAATGCTGGCAAATTTTCTTTTATGTAGTAGTATAAGTATTTAATGCATCCTTAAGTTCTTACACAGTGCCTAGAGCTTGCTGGAAATTAATAAAGTCAGAACATTCCTAAATCTGACTCAATATATCCAATCTTCCAAACTAATCAAGAGAGGACTCGGAAGGTACTTCTCTCCATTTGCCTAGTCATATGCATCCAGCCCATTTCTGCAGTTCTCCCTTATCTGTGGCTTTGTTTCTTTAATTTCAATTACCTGTTGTCAACCACTGTCCAAAAATAAAAAATGGAAAATTCTAGAAACAATGCATTCATAAGTTTTAAATAACTTTCATGACAGTATGTTGTTTTTAATTATTGTTGGTATGATTGATCTCTACCTATACCTAATTCATAAATTAAACCTTATCACGGGTACACATGCATAGGAAAAAATACAGACTATAGGTTCAGCATTATAATTCTGGGCATTCAGCAGAGGTCTTGGAATGTCTCTTCCAAGGAATAAAATAGGAAGAGGAATGCTATACTCAAATCTAGTATAATAAGAATCTAGCCTTATTAGTGTATGCTTTAAAACATTTATAAATATCTAATATTTTCTAATTTATTATTAATGTCTTCTAATCTTTCCATAACTCACCATTGAGCCAATCAATATAAATATGTATTTCAGAGAGGCATGGTTTAATCAGTATCATTTTTCCTATACTTTGTTTTGTTTTATAGCAATAAATGATCAATTACCTAAAATATTTTCTAGTACCATTCTTTATTAATTTTGTGTATTTATCATATTTCTATTGAAGATGTGTTACACTATAAATAAAATGCTAAAAGTATGAAAATAAAATGCTGATTTTTTTTCTAAATGCAATTAAAATAAAATTTAAAGACTGTATTGGTGACTCTAAAGTAGGAGCTATTGGAAGTCTGTGCTAGCACATACTATTTTGTGTGTTAGAATGAAAACAAAAATGCATAAGACAAACTCAGAGAACCTAGGTGCTGGTAAGGTTAAAATGACTCAGTTTATTGGTAAAATGATATCACTAAAACCTGAATGCCTCCCTGTGGTACAAAGCTTTACTTAAAACTAAAAAAATATGTTTTGGACAATACGTTATTCTTATGTCTGTTTGATGGTTCTAAACACTACATTGAACATTACAAAAATACATTAGACTTTTCATAGACTCCATCCTCACTTTGTTTTGCACGATTCTTCAATGGAGATTTCTCTGAAAGTGAAATAGAAACTAACTATGAGTAGAAAATAGAAAGTTTTGTCTATTTTGAATTAACTGGTGGTCATCACCTATTGTTAAATGATCAGTTTAGCAATGATCAGTTGCCAAGATGCAATACTATTATTCACTAAAACTGTTTAGTTGCATTTACTAAAATACATCTTATGCATTCATTGCCTAAATTTACTAAATTTCAACGATGAAATGTAACAAGCAAAATATATTCATGTTTTATATACTCTCACAAACATATTGAGAAATTATTATCATAACATCAATATTTATATGTTAAAGCCATTTTATCTATAATCATTATGCATCAGTTGATGAATTCTATAATCTGAAAATAGTTCTATTCAATTTTCTTTTTTTCTTTGTTTCTTGTATTCCTTTATTTGCTTAAGCACTTGGGATTGAACACAGTAAATGGTAGGCAATATTTCTACCACTGAGCTACATTCCCAGCCCATGTCTTAAATTTTTAGACAGGGTCTCATTTGCTCCCAATCTGGTCTTGAAATTATAATCCTGTTGCTTTAGCCTCCCAAGTAGCTGTGATTACAGGTGTGTACCACCATTCTTGGCTTTAATCAAATTTCTCATTTTACAATAAAGTGTAAAGTATAATGTATAACTAGTTACCAATCTGTTTTTTGTATATGGTACTGGAGTTGAATCCAGGGGCATTTTATCACCCCAGTCCTTTTTTTTTATTTTGAAACAAAATCTCACCAAGTTACCATGCCCTAGACTCTACCCTGCAATACTCCTGTGTCAGCCTCAATCAAAGTTAAGTATAATTTTCCATGCTTTACAATGATTGTTTGGTTTTCTCATGAAGAAACTATTCTATATTAAATATATTTTCTCATAATACAATTATAGTTTATTTTACTCTAGAATATATAAATCATGATCATATACATTCCTTCATTAAACTCTCACATCAAAAGTACATGTAATAAGATCATCTTCATTTTATAACTAAGCAGATGGCTCTAAGTTCCACCAGTAACTGGTAATAGAGAAGGAAATTAAAACCAGATCTTCTAGCTTCATGACCCACTATTTTATGTTGCTTCTGGATACAGTCACTATCTATTTCCCTCTTTTAGGAGAACATGTGGACACTGGCCATTATCCCTCATGAAGACAGAAAGTAAGGCAGTATATTAGAACAAGAAACATTTTGAAGTTGAACAGAAATGGGTTACAATCACATCTGCAGCACTTAACTTATATGACTTTGAACAGGCTGTACAACTTGATCTTTATGACTTTTGGATTTCTTGTCTGTAAAAAAAATACATAATATCTACCTAATAGAGATGCTGATTTAGAGTCATAAAGCAGTAGTATAAGCTATCAAATTATATGGATTCTATTCCCTTCCTTTGTATGTTTATTTTGATATAGAAACATTTTTAAATTAAAATAATGTTTTGAATCAAATATATTATCTGGTTTCATTTTCTCTCAATTTCATTCAACTTTCAAATAAAACAATTTCATTCTATTTTCAAATAAAACAAGTAACCAAAGGGGGGGGGTTGAAAAATAGAACATAGAAAAGAAATATGTGAATTCCTAGGTTTTTTTTTTATTATAGCTAAGAGATAAAGAACAAAGGCCCTTTTAAAGGATGAGATTTATTTTCCCAGTGAGAATGCGTATCTGACAGGATCTTCCATTTAATCATAAAAGAGACTCTCAATAGATTTCCTCAAAGACTCCTGGTTCATGTCATTAAAATTGAATTATAAAACAAGGGACAAATCAGTGTGCTGAAATCCCATACTGCAGAAATCCCATATTACAGGAATATCTCAAACTGTTTCTTGACATGCTACAAATTTCATTGGTGTCTCACTTACATATTTTTTTCTTACAATTCAGAATAAGTACAATTCAAAAGCCCAATGATTAGGACTAATGTATAAGGGCAGACCAAGCAAGGGCACAGAGGACAGTGTACCGTGAAGTAAGAGCATGAGTATTTCTCAGCATCATTGTGGAATGTTTACTTGAGATGCAGGTAAAGTGGGTTGTCATAGGACATGGGCCAAGTAAATATCACCATATGGTTTCTAGCAAAATGACGCACTTGGGTTTCTATGGAAAAAAAAAAAAAATACATGCTTCCTCCTCATTCTTTCATCTTTAAGTTATAGAAGCCTCTGTGACTGCTTAGAATATATGTTTGGATGACTCAAAAAGTGAGGAAGTCTTCAGTAAGAGAATGAATATCAAAGTAGATGAAATAAAAATATAGGTATGCATTAACGAAATTGCAGGTTTGATTTCAGCTGACCACATTAAATCAAATATTTCAATAAAGCAAGTCACACAAATGTTTTGGTTTCTCACTGCATATGAAAGTTATGGCTATCCTATATTGTAGTCCAGTAAACAGGTAATAACATTACATATAAAAAAGACAGTGTATATACTTTAAAAATTAAATTAAAATTAATTAAAAATATTTTATTGTTAAAAATGCTAATGTGTCATAATATTTTTGCTAGTGGAAGGTCTTGTCATGATGTTGTTGGCTGCTAACCAAGCAGAGTGGTGGTTGCTGAGGAGCTAGAGTGGCAGTGTCAACTTCGTAAAATAAGAAAACAATGAAGTTTGCCACATCGATTGACTTTTCCTTTCACAAAAGATTTCTCTAGCATATAATGCTCTTCGATCACATTTTACTCACAATAGAACTTCTTTCAAATTTGGAGTCAATCCTCTCAAATCCTATACTGCCATATCTACTAACTTTGGGTAATATTCTAAATATGTTGTTTTTTGAACAATGCTCATCCCATCTCCACTAGGAGTAGATTCCACTTCCAGAAACAACTTCCTTTGCTCATCCATAAGAAGCAATTCCTCTTCCATTCATGTTTAATCATGAGACTACAGCAACTCAGGCACATTTTCAGGATGTACTTTAGTTATTTTGATATTTTTGCCATATCTGCAGTTACTTTCTTCATTAAAGTTTTGAACCTCTCAGAGTCATCCATGAGAACTGGAGCTAACTTCTTCCAAACTATTAATACTGATATCTCCTTCTTCTTGTGAATCAGAAATATTTTAATGGCACATAGAATGTTGAACATTTTCTAGGAGTTTTCACTTAGCCCAGATCAGAGAAATTACTATCTTTGGCATCTTAGGAATGCATTACTTCAATAACAAGACATAAAATTATAAATTACTCCTTGACCCATGGACTGCAGAATGGATATTACATTAAGAAGAATAAAAACAAGCCGGGCGTGGTGGCGCACGCTTGTAATCCCAGCATTCCGGAGGCTGAGACCGGAGGATCCGGGTTCCCGGCCAGCCTCAGCTACCTAGTGAGGCACTCCGCAACTTAGTGAGACTCGGTTTCAAAATAAAAGAATAAAAAATAGGGCTGGGGGTGTAGCTTGGGGGTAGAATGCCCCTGAGTTCAACCCCCAGTACCGCAAAAAAAAAAAAAAAAAAAAAAAGAAGAATAAAAACATTATCATCTTACATCTCCATCAGAGCTCTTAAGTTTTCAGGAGTTTTTGTAAGTGAGCAGTAATATAGGCTTTTTTTTTTTCTTTTTGAGCAGTGGATTCCAACAAAGGATTTAAAGATTCAGTAAACCATGTTGTAAACAAATACACTATCATTAAGGCTTGTTACATCATTTGTAGACTACAGACTCTGTAATTTTTAAGGGCCCTATAATTTTGAGAATGGTAGATGATCATTGGCTTCAAATAAAATCACCAGCTGCATTGGCCCCTAATAAGAGAGTCACACTATCCTTTGAGTTTTTGAAGCCAGATATTGATTTCTCCTCTCTAGCTGTGAACGTCCTTCATGACATCTTCTTCCAATACATAAATGTTTCATCTACATTGAAAATCTGCTGGTTAGTGTAGTCATCTTCATCAATTATTTTAGTTAGATCTCCTGGATAACTTGCTACAGCCTCTACTTCAACTTTTGCTACTTCAATTTGCATTTTTGTGTTATGGATGTGGCTTCTTTCCTTAAATCTCATAAGCCAACCTCTGTTAGCCTCAAACTTTCTTTCTGCAGCTTCCTTGTCTCTCTGAGACCTCATAGAATTGAAGACTTAGGGTTGTGTTCTAGGTTAGGCTTTAGCTTAAAGCAGTGTTGCATCTGATTTCATCTTTACAGACCATGATCACATTTCCGTATCAACAATGAGGCTATTTGGCTTTCCTATATTGTGTGTTCACTGATGTATCATTTTTAATTTTCTTCAAGAACGTTTTCCTTTGCATTCACAACTTAGGGCTAATGCTTTGGCAAGAGGCCAAGCATTTAGCCTATCTTGGCTTTACACAGGCCTTCTTTGCTAAGTTTAATCATTCATTTCTCTCTTTCTGTGTGTGTGTGTGTGTGTGTGTGTGTGTGTGTGTGTGTGTGTTACTACTGATTGAGCCCAGAGGCATTCTATCTCTGAGCTACACTCCCAGCACTATTTCTTTTATTCTTTATTTTGAAACAGGGTCTCACTAAGTTGTGGAGTATCTCACTAAGTAGCTGAAGCTAGTCATGAATCTGTGATCCTTCTGCCTCAGCCTCCCAAGTACTGGAATTACAAGTATGCACCACCATGCCTGGCTAAGCTTAATCATTTCTAACTTTCAACTTAATGTGAAAGAGGTGCAACTCTGTTTCACTTCAACATTCAGAGGCCACTATATGATTGTTAACTAATATTATTATAACATGATCATTAATTAATAAATATTGCTTGTCTCAGAGAATAAGGAAGCTTGAATATATGGGGAGAAAAGAGCAATCAGAACATATAGGACATTTACTGCCATCATATATAAGAGTGGGTCACTGTTACTCCAAATTATTACAACATTACATCAAAGATTATTCATTATGGAGCATCATAACAGATACAATAATAATTAAAAAGTTTGAAATATTGATAGCATTACCAAAATGTGAAATGAACACATTACTAGGAAAAAATTAATGTCTCTGATAAACTCGTTCATTTATTAAAGGCTTAACACAAATTTTCAATATGTGGAGTGGGAATTAGGAAAGGGTTAAATGAGAAATGTGTGCATGTATGTCTTTGCCAGCTTGTACCTAACAAAGATGTATGATTATAATGCACCAATAAAAAAACAAAAAAATCAAAATTAAATTAAAAAGTAACTAAAAATACAATGTTTGTGAAGTGAAATAAAATGAAGTGCATTAAAACAAAATATAACCATGTCAGCAAGGCATAAGGTTCTTACTTATCTTACTTACATATTATTTAAACAAATAACCAAATTGTTACTGGACTGGAGTCCAGCTGCTCACCCTAGGACAGGCCAATCAAGTTAAGGAGTAAGGTATTGAGACAAAGAAGGTGACTTTTGAAAAGCCAGATAGATGAAGAAATGAACTCTTTTCACAAAGTCCATCAGGCTTTGGGAAGCTGGCTTAGAAGTGATTTATACATGTTATTGATGCATGTCTCTAGATTGGGAGTTCTGTCTCTCAGTGAGTGGGCCAGATCACATACATCTAATCCTAAACACCTAGCCTATGAGGTGCTTTTCAGTTCTGCACATCTTGAGAATGAAGGTCATTATTTTCTTGGCCTACCCTTATTACTGGTTAGTTTGCTCATGTTAAGTTCTTGTTATCTTACACAATGAACAGGGTACAGCTAGAGCAGGTTGCTGCCCTGAAACCCTCTTGTTTTTTTTTTGTTTTGTTTTTGTTTTTTGTTTTTGCAGTACTGGGGATTGAACTCAGGGGCATTCGACCTTCGAGCTATACCCCCAGCCCTATTTTTTTATTCTTTATTTTGAAACCGAGTCTCACTAAGTTGCGGAGTGCCTCACTAGGTAGCTGAGGCTGGCGGCGAACCTGGATCCTCCAGTCTCAGCCTCCCAAATGCTGGGATTACAAGCATGCGCCACCATGCCCGGCTGAAACCCTCTTGTTGATTGCTGAATTCATAGTAACAAAAGAAAACATCCCTAAAGCTTGGTTTCAAAATCTCTGATGAAACTGTTGGCAATTTTGTTCAGACAACCAGATCTAACGCCATTTTACTCACTCTGTTCCTACATGCAGTTGCCTCCTAAGTCCTTCACTGCTTTTTCTTATAGTGTATCTTAGAACTCAGAGACTCACTTTGAAAACCAACTTATTTTCCAGCTTTATTCACTCATTCACGAAGTGTCTCAGGGCACTTGGTTTTGATTATGAGCCAACTTCCAAAAACTATATTGCTTTTATAAATTTCCTTTCCTTTCTTTCTAATTATTCACTTGTAATACACTTATTTTGCACCTCTTTGTTCAAAATATTGTTCATAGACAGGTGAAATGTTAATGTGCTAATCCATGTACAAATAGCTAAGAACATCTTAGTGTATACTTAAAAAGTGTTATAAACCACTCATGTTTGCGCGCGCGCGCACACACACACATACATATGCATATATTAAGTAAATTTACAGCAGGAGAGATGACTTCTGGTGAGTGGATTGAGAAAAAATTTGCAGTAAAAGTGACATTTGAGCTACATATAAAAATCAGATAGGCACATATATGATCATTCTGACCAGTTTTTTTCCAGCCCCACCCCACCCCCATTTAGTCTGCAGTTGGCACCTGAAATAGTGGGATAGCATTATGAATACAAATACATTTTTCTTTTTTTGCAACCAAAATCATATGGTTTTAAATTATAGCTCTACGACTAATGTATATGTTCACTGATGTATTCCTTAAATTCTCAGGGCCTGAGTTTCCTTTCCTCTGAAATGAACATAAAATATTTACCTTAAACTCCTGTTATAAGTCTTACATAGGTTAACATACATAAAATTACTGAATATAGAACCTGGCGTATAGTAATCTCTCATGCTGTTATTGTTTAACTTTTAGTGAAGAAAGAGGTCTTATAATTTTAAGATAGGAATAAAATTGAAATGATTGAAGTTTAGACACACAAAAGATATGAAAGAATTTTGTCTAACCTCCTGATTTCACATCCAAGAATACCATGTAATTTGCTCAAGGAAAGAAGAATGATCATGTAATTGGCCCTCTTTATCTGCAGGTTTTGCATTCATAGATTTAACCAGCCCAATGTTGAAAATAATTGAAAAAGATTAAAAAAGTGTATCTATATGTAACATGTACAGGCTTTTTTATTGTCATTATTCCCTAAAGACTACAGTAGAATCATTATTTACAGAGTATGTATGTTTTATCAGATACTATAAGCAACCTATAAGTGGCTTAAAGTATTTGGCATTCTGTGCTGAGGTTATGTACAAGTATTACGCTGTCTTATTTGGGGAGAGTGTTATTATTTTTATAATTTTATTGGTGCATTATAGTCTCACCTCACTACTACACTATTTTAAATAAAGAACTTCGGTCTCCACAGGGGGACTTGAAATCCTCAACTGGTAAGATGTATTGAACACTGTGCTCCGACACATTGCTAAACACTCCATGTGCTTTAACTTATTTGATCTTCTTCAAAAAACTCTCTGAACTCCACATGGTTACCATACCCATTTTATAGTTCTAATGTATTTCCAAATACCATCCATTTGAGAATAATGAGATATTAAGAGTACATTTGCTTGCTACCACTGCCTTATCAAAATAGCCAAAACTAAATAGCTTAACCGATAGAATCGGATTGTGTCACAATCATAGAGGTTAGAAGTTTGAAATCAAGGTGTCATCACAGTTGGCTCCTTCTAAGGACTACGTAGGAGAATCTGTCCTGTGCCTCATTTCTAGCCTCTACGGGTTTGATGACAACCTGGCATTCCTTGATTTTGCCACATCATCTGACTCAATCTCTCCACCTTCACTAGGTGGTCACCAATGAGAGTATCATAGGGACAAACACAAGTTAAAAATAAAAGGCTAAATTATTTCTGTTTACATTAGGGAATTAGAGGCAACTTTTGCTAAAAAGCACTGACTCTTTTGTATACTTTTATTAGTGCACTGCAATTATACACTGTAACAAATTTCAGAGTAATAGAAACACACATTCCCAGAGCACTTGAAACAATTTCCTCCAAATTTAACACTACTCCCTCCCCCTCTCTATACATGTAAGTGAGGTTAGTGTTGATAATTCTGTATAGATACACAGCATATTTGAACTGTTTCCTTCATCAAGTCTCCCCTCCCCCCCACACACACATGCTCAAACAATGACTCTTCACATGAGTCTATCATGAGAAAAAGTTGATTGTCTTAAGGGTCAGAGCAGTTACTGGTGGAAGAAAAGGGGGAACACAACTCAGAACTGGTGGGATTTTTGGCTTATGTGCAAAAAAGAATTTCATCATGCACCAGTCAGAGATATAGACAAAAAAATTATTTAGGGAAGTAAAAATACACATTCAAGGGAGAATGAAGGCCACCTCAAAAGTAAGAGAGGTATTTTTCAGGTTCATAGTTCTTCTTTTATAGGAGACTTTCCTGAGCGGTGGCAAGAGATGGTAGGTTTGGATGACCTCAGTTTGGTAGTCATAAGATGATTTCAAGTATTTTGATTATTATCAGGGTCTTTCACTATCTTCTCAATAAATATCTCTATTCAAGGACAGCCAACAGTGTCCAAGGAGATTACTCTTTTTTTTTTTTTTTTTTTTTTTTTTTTTGCGGTACTGGGGATTGAACTCAGGGGCATTCTACCTCCGAGCTATGCCTCCAGCCCTATTTTGTATTCTTTATTTTGAAACCGGGTCTCACTAAGTTGCGGAGTGCCTCACTAGGTAGCTGAGGCTGGCCGCGAACCCGGTTCCTCCGGTCTCAGCCTCCGGAATGCTGGGATTACAAGCGTGCGCCACCACGCCCAGCTAGGAGATTACTCTTTTGTGTGACCTCTATCCTCTGACCAAAAGATCTCTCTCATGTTTAATCCTAGATTGTATAATTAAGAGTTCATGGTGCTGGGCGTGGTGGGGCACGGTTGTAATCCCAGCATTCGGGAGGCTGAGATGGGAGGATCGGGTTCGCGCCCAGCCTCAGCTACATAGTGAGGCACTCCGCAACTTAGTGAGACTCGGTTTCAAAATAAAGAATAAAAAATAGGGCTGAGGATATAGCTTGGAGGTAGAATGCTCCTGAGTTCAATCCCCAGTACCGCAAAAAAAAAGAGTTCATGGTATTTCATGAGTTCTCAGTACGTGTCCAGCCACCTTTGAGGATCTCTTGTGTGCTTTCTGTTGTCTGATTAACAGATACCTCTTCAAGGATAGTCAACAATGTTCAGGGTAATTATTACAGACCGGTAAATTCTCCTGGGTCTAAAAGGCCTGGCTAAGGAGTAAGAGTATTGAGAAATTTTGTAGCAGACTACCATGTTGAAGCCAAATTTTTCTAATTCTTCTTTTATTTCCCCTTTCTTTCTATTTATTTTATTTCTTCTATCCTACCTCACACCTGAAGATAGCCAATAGGTAACTAAAAGCAAGATAATGCTTAGCATTTCTGCCTTCATTGTGTATCTGTCTCCTTTATAACTTTAAACTTTGCTTCAGATTCCTGCTCACCTCTGTATGTAGGCATATAAATACAAAGTTAATTAACCCTAAATTCACCTAACCTAATTAATCCCCCTTTTATATTGAGAACACCAAAATGAGAGTAACTAAGGTATTTTTAAGATTTGCTGGGACATTTCACTGCCAGTTTGGAAAATCTTGTTCCAGACCCCTGAAGTGGCATCTAGTAGTCTTTTTCTGAGCAGATTTAGATCATGGAAAACAAACAAAATACCATCTCAGTCATTTCAAGAGTGTTTGTTGTAGTTGTAATAGTGACCAAGACAGTTTCTTTATTCATTAACACTCCGTGAAAACTTTATACAATTTGTGAGAAAAAGCAACCTGGAAATCGGGTTGGGCAGTTCATTTACCACAGAGCTCAGCTGAATGTGTTGTGGTCTCAGGTCTGGGTCAGTTGCAAATCTGGACCTGGTCTTCAGGCCTGAACTTAACCAGTGCTCAACCAGAACTGAAGGCTACCAGCACAGCTGGCTAGGTCAGCATTGAGCCTCATAATCAGTGGTCAGAATGGCCAGGATGAAAGGCTCCTTGGCAGAAGAAGCTGCTTGTTTTCATGTTTTCAATCTCAGGTGCTGATAATCATAGTCCTCAGGTTGCTTGAGATTCAATATGGTTGTCACGGTAATCCTGGTCAGCCAACTTTATGCCTGCATTTTGACTATCATGCCTGGGCATTACATCTTGTGCCTGATGTCTTTGTGTTGCCTTGATACCCTGAGTGTTCCGTGCCATGCCTGTATCTGCTGGGAGAGTTAACAATTGTACACTGTACATCATGTGTGAGCCATACTCAGGTGTGCTTTGAGAGTTAACTCTCTCTTTGGCTTTAATAGAGCCCTTTTAAAAAATATGTGTTCCATACAAGTCTCCAAACATTCCCTAAACCTTCCAGGAACAGCAGAGTCTTGTAGGCAGATCACCCCATGAAGATATTGCCCCCCTAAGCAAGAACAATCATCTCATGGAAACCAAACTGCCCTCCTCCAGAATCATAGGTGTGCTAGATATCCTGCAAAGCAAATGGAGTGGAGATTACTCCCTGGGCAATGATAGTTTCCTTAACACCAATAAGACCCTATGTCCTATTGAACAGAGATAACGATCCACAGACCACAGTTTGACCAAGACTGCTTAACTATGCATACCTTTCACTCCCTGCCCTACTATTTCTTCTAGTAGGTCTGGAATACTTGATCTCACTTGTATTTCCATTATGGTCATATTGATTAAACTTCCCTCCCTGCTTTCATCATTATTTTTCCTATTTTGATTTTTGGGGCAAGTGGCTGAACCTGGTGTATTGGGATGCCTGAAGTTGAACCTCTGGCCTAAAAGTCAGGTAACATGTTAAAATAAGGTAAGAGTCTTCTTCCCTCCCCACCTTTTTCTTCTCACATTTACCTTGTATATTTTGTATCTATAGTTTTTACCTCCTTCAAGATGTATATGATACTTTCCAAGACCAGTGTTCTGTCAACTCTATGGTCCAGGAATGTTTTCTCAAGAACCTGTGAGCCATCGCTTTAAAATGAAAATATCAAGGGAAAGAGCATCTCTGTCTCCAAGTTTCCATGGAGGGTAGGAACCTATCTTCAGTGAACACTTTGCTCCAAGTTGCAAAACAGCTCTTCTCATAAAAATATGATTTTTTTTCTTTTCCTGCAGATAAATCCAATTAGCTAACACAGATGGCCATCCTAATTACCAAGTAGAAGAAAATTAATTATGTATGTCAAATGGCATTGTCAAGTCCTCCTCCTTATTTTTTTGTGGTCATTAAATTTATTTATTTATTTTTTATTAATGGTGTATTGTAATCATACATCTTTGTTAGGTACAAGCTGATAAAGGAATATATGCACAAAATTCTCGTATAATCCCTTCCCCAATTCTCTCCCTACTCCCTCTCCCTCCCTCCTTCTCAAGATCAGTTTAGTGATTGACTTTGATATATCTGTGAAAGTACATCATCTGCATTAGGGTGTCCCCCTACCCCCCATCCATCACCTTCAGTTAAGTCAACTTCTTTGCTTAGCTAGGGTTTATCCTTTTTCATCTGGAGTCCCTCTTATGCCCCTTCTTCTCTCTAGCATCCACATATTAGAGAGAACATATGCCTTTTTTGTCCTTTGTGACTGACTAATATCACTTAACATAATGTTTTCCAGTTGCATCCATTTCCCTGCAAATAACATGATTTTGTTCTTTTTTATGGCTGAGTAAAATTCCATTGTGTACATATCCCATAATTTTGTAATCCATTCATCTGTTAATGGACATCTTGGCTGTTTCCATAGTTGGGCAATTGTGAATTATACAGCTATAAACATAGACACACATGCGTCGGTCTGATAGTTTGGTTTCCATTCTTTTGGGTAGATACCCAGAAGTGATATTGCTGGATCATATGGTAGGTTCATTCCCATTTGTCTTAGGATCCTCCATACTGTTTTCCAAAGAGGTTGCAATAATTTGCAATCTCACCAACAATGTATTAGGATTCCCACTTCTCCACACCCTCACTAGCATTTGTTGTTAATCGTGTTTTTGATGATTACCATTCTGATTGGAGTTAGGTGAAATCTCAAGGTACTTTTGATTTGCATCTCTGATTGCTAATGATGTAGAACATTTCCTCATATATTTATTGGCCATTTGTATTTCTTCTTTTGTGAAGTATCTATTTAGATCATTTTCCCATTTTTTGATTGGGTTATTTGTTTTCTTAGCTGTGAGTTTCTTCAGTTCTCTGTATAACATAGATATTAGTCCTCTATCAGAAGAGTAGCTGGCAAAAATTTTCTCCCATTCTGTGGGTTCTCTGATGAGGTTTTTGATAGTTTCCTTAGCTGCACAGAAGCTCTTCAGTTTAATGCAATCCCATGTATTGATCTTCCTTTGAGTTGCTTGTGCTTTTGGGGTCTTGTTGAGAAAGTTTTTACCTGTGCCTATATGTTAAAGTGTTGGGCCTATGCCCTCTTCAAGTAGCTGCAAAGTCTCTGGCCTAACTTCCAGGTCTTTGATCCACCTTGAGTTGACTCTTGTGCAGGGTGAGAAAGTGGGGTTTATTTTCATTTTCCTGCATATGGTTAACCAGTTTGGTCAACACCATTTGTTAAAGAGGCTATCTTTTTTCCAGTGTATATTTTTGGCTCCTTTGTCAAAAAATCAATTGACTGTATGCAAGTGGGTCTTGTTTCTGAATCTTCTATTCTGCTCCATTGGTCTATGTATCTGTTTCTGAATCTTCTATTCTGCTCCATTGGTCTATGTATCTGTTTGTGCCAAAACCATGCTGTTTTTATTACTGTGGCTTTGTAGTAGAGTTGGAAGTCATGTATTGTGATACCTCCTGCATGGTTCTGGTTGCTAAGAACTACTTTGGCTATTCTGGGCTTTTAGTTGTTCCAAATGAATTTAATGACTGATTTTTCTATGTCTGTGAGGAGTGACCTTGGTAATTTCATGGGTATTGCATTGAATCTGTAGATCAGTTTGGGGAGGATGGCCATTTTGATGATATTTATTCTGCCTATCCAAGAGCATGGAAGATCTTTCCATCTTCTAAGGTCTTCATCAAATTCTTTTTTCAATTTTTATAGTTTTCCTTATAGAGGTCTTTTACCTCTTTGGTTAGGATTATCCCTCAGTATTTTATTTTTGGGGGTAGTATTGTGAGTGGAATTGTTTTCTGGATTTCTTTTTCAGTGGATTTATGGTTGGCATACAGGAAAGCTTCTGATTTTTTAAGACTGATTTTGTATCCAGACACTGTTGAATTTGTTGATCAATATTTTGGTTGACTTTGTTGGGTCTTCTAAGTATAGTTTCATGTCATCTGCAAAAAGTGAGTTTTAGTTCTTCTTTCCCTATTTTTACCCCTTTGGTTTCCTTCTCTTGCTTTATTGCTCTAGCTAGAGTCTCAAGAACAATATTGAACAGAAGAGGTGATAATGGACATGCTTGTCTTGTTCCTGTTTTTAGTGGGAACTCTTGCAGTTTTTCTCCATTTAATATGATGCTGGCTATGGGCCTATTGTATATTGCCTCTATGATTTTGAAGTATGTTCCTTCTATTCCAATTCTCTTCAGTGCTTTTAGCATGAGTGAGTGTTGGATCTTATCAAATGCTTTTTTAGTGTCATTTGAGATGGTCATGTGTTTTTTCCTTTAAGTCTGTTTATGTGATGTATTACATGGATTGTTTTTCGTATGTTGAACCAGCCTTGCATCCCTGGGATGAACCCAACTTGGACATGTATATAATTTTCTTGATGTGGTTTTGAATGAGCATTGCTAGTTTTTGTGTAGCAGTTTTGCATGTAAGTTCATCAATGATACAGACCTATAGTTTTCTTTTCTTGAGTTGTCTTTATTTGGCTTTGGTATTAATGTGATGTTGGCTTCATAGAATGTATTTGGGAAGGTCCTGTTTCTTTCAAATTCATGGAATAGTTTGAGGAGTATTGGTATTAGCTCTTCTATAATGTTTTGTAAAATTCACTTGGAAAACCATCTGGCCCTGGACTTTTGTTTGATGGTAAACTCTTTATTGCTGTTTCTATCTCTTTGATTGTTATTTGTCAGTTTAAGTTTTCTATACCTTCTTGACTCAATTTAGGAAGGTTATAAGTATCTAGAAATTTGTCAATTTCTTCTAGATTTTTCATTTTGTTGGAGTATACTTTTTCAAAATAGTTTCTGATGATCCTCTGTATTTCTGCACTGTTGGTGGTAATATCACCTTTTTCATCTCTTATTTTGGTAATTTGGGTTGATTCTCTCTTTCTTTTGATTAGGTTGGCCAATGGTTTATCTATCTTGTTTATTTTTTTAAGAAACCAGCTTTTGGTTTGTTGATATGTTGTGTCACTGTTTTCATTGGTTTCTAGGAATTTTGTGATTTCTCCCCTTAGTTCTTCTATGACCCAATCTTCATTCAGCAGTGTGGTGTTCATTCTCCATGTGTTTACATGGTTACTCTGGGTCTTCTTAGAATTGAGTTCTAATTTCATTCCATTGTGGTCTGAAAAGATGCAGGAAATTATGTTAAGTGTTTTGAATTTGCCAGTGCTCTCTTTGTGTCCCAGAATGTGGTCTATTTTGGAGAAGGTTTCATGTGCACCTGAGAAAAATATGAATAGAGCTATAGTTGGGTAAAAGAATCTATATATGTCGAATAGGTCCATTTGGTTTATAGTATTGTTTAGGTCTAAGGAGTCTCTAGTGACCTTTTGTTTAGAAGATTGGTCTAGAGATGTGAGAGGAGTATTGAAGTCTCACAATATTACTGTATTGGGATCTATATGTGTCTTTATATCATACAGATTTTGTTTTATGAAAGTAGCTGCACCTATTTTTAGGGCATAGATGTTGATAATTGTTATTTCCTCTTGCTGGATTGTTCCTTTTACTAGTAAAAAATGACCTGCTTTGTCTCTTCTAATAAGCTTAGGCTTGAAATCTAATTTATCTTATATCATAGTTGCTACTCCTGCTTGTCTTCGAGTTCCTTTGTCATGGATTACATTACTCTATCCCTTCACCTTCAGCTTGTGGGAATCTTTGCTTGTAAGGTATGTTTCTCGGAGGCAGCATATAGATGGATTCTGTGTTTTGATCCATTTTGCCACCTTGTGCCTTTTTTTTTTTTTTTAATTTTTTTATTGTAGTAATTCGTGCAATATAGCATACATCTTTGTTGCGTACGGATTGTTAACAACATATTTGCACACAGTTGTCATTTGACCCTTTCCCCAATTCCCACCCCAATCCCCTCCCCTTCCCTCCCCCTCAGGTTCACTTTGGTGAGTGACCTTGATATGATTGTGTAATTACA
>PVLC010025552.1:0-23563 GCA_004027655.1 Graphiurus murinus | reverse complement strand
TAGGTATGGGACATCAAAGGAAAAAGTATAAATTCTTGCTATGATATATATGTTTTTGTGCCCTCAAAATCATATGTTGAAATCTTAACACCAAAAGGAAGCGGGGTATGTTTGGGAGTAACTAGGTCAAGAGGGTGGATGGGATCATGGGATCATGAAGGGGATTAGTATTGAAAACATAACAAAATTCCTTCTTTTCTGCCCCCAGAGAAGCAGATTTTCCTTTTATTGGGCTCTTGTCTGGGAAATTAAAAGTCAACAGACTATAGAAAGGTGGGTAAAGGAATATAAAAACTTATTTTAAGCTGAGGAAAGAAGACAAAAACATTTCTCCCGACACAGAGGAGAGGAGTCTCTGAAAGAGTAATCATTGAAGTTCTTGGGGTGTGAGCTTTTACTTCTTCTTGTGGTCCCCCATCTGCTCTTTTATGATTGGTCAAAGTTGAGTCCTAAAGCCCAATGTCTTTTGCCCAGTTTCAATCCTTAACTTGAACTGTTATTGCGTGGGCTGGTGGGCTCTAATGTCCTGACACCACTTGTCTGCTCACCTTCCCCCACCCCCTTGTTTCTAGAGGTTGTCTTCAGAATGCAGCCCACAGAAAATACTAAAGTTGTGTTTTGATTTCCATAGTCTTTACCTGGTCACTGTTACCCTTTTGCTAACCTTTCTTGATTTTGTTATCTATACAGATGACCTCATTTGAGCCTTCCTGTTCTCAAGTCCTCTGCCCTGCCTCAGTACCCTCATTTAAGAGAACCCAGGGAGACCTCCTTGCCCTTTCCACCATGTGAAGACAAGCTGGAAGGCAGCATCTATGAGCCAGAAATGGGCCCTCCTGACACTGAATATGTTGGTGCCTTGATCTTGTACAGTGTAAAGAACTGTGACAAATAAGTTTTTGTTTATAAGAAATCTCAGTTTATTATTTTTTTAAATAGGAGCCTTCATGACTAAGTCAGTTCTAGGGAAGGTTGGAGAAACAAGGATTTAGAATATATTTGGAGGGATCTGTCCTAACCAGGATGATCAGAGCCTCTTCTTTAGGTTTCTATGTACAAATATGCTAGGATTTCTGTTTTATGATAAGAAGGTGATGGAGTGTGTATGTGACAGTGTATATTTTCTCCATGAGGCACAGTGAGAGATCATTTGCTGGGGCTGAAGGGAGAAATAGATTTGAGGGGAGAGTTGAAGATGTTGAGGAGAAATTGGAATATCTGTAGGATAATGGAGAACATGCTACCCAGGAGAACTAGTCAGATTTAAAGACGGTGCTGAAGGATCAGACAAGTTGGTGACCACAGATTTACAGTGACATCAGTCTGTTCCATGGTGCCCTGTGTTTTTCTCCAACTGTACTCATGAGCCTGGGGACAGGCAAGCAAGATATGCATGTTTGAATTCACACAGATTTAGATTTTTACTAGATAAATTTGAGGAAAGAACAAAAATTCAAAAGAGGTTAGGGTATGAAATGATAATGCGTAAGCAGGATGCAGAGGGGATTGGAGAGTGAATCTGGCAGGAAAAAAGAGAAAGTGCCAATGGGGGAGAAGTGGCTGGACAAAGAGAAGAATACAGAGAACTGTGAATGAGAGAAGAATGTTTGAAACCAGGATCCTGCAGGTGATGGCCAGGTTTTTGATATGTTAAGGGGAATGAGAGTTGAGAAGTCACTAAAGATGAGGTGCTTAAGAAACCAAGTAGTCACAGTATTGTGCCTTAAAGTCACCCAGAATAATATGAGTTGGGAAAGAAGTAAGGACTTCTAGATGAGACTTGATAAAACTTTTTAGTAGAGAGGAGAGGGGGGAGAAGATATTAGCAGGAGGGCTGGAACATGTTATTAGAATCTGTGAGTCTCAACACTACAGGGGTTTTAATAAAAGGTAGAGGCTGGTACTAATATGGAAGTAGAAACAAGTAACAGGGATCATTCTGGATTGCTGCGGGACCCCAAAATATAGGGATGTGTGGGATAAACTGCTTCATCTTGATGGCACTGTCAGGGAAATACTGACTTCACAGAAAGTCAGGTTTCACTTCCAAGGAGCAGATGGAATGGCCTCTTTCTGCCCCTCAAGACACTACCTCTGGTCCTTCTTACCCATGTACCTAGTATTTACCTCAGGATGTCTCTTGAGCTCCCTCCAGACATGTCTAAATGACTACTTGCTGAACAGCTTCACTTGTTTCCTATAGTCTTCTCCAACTTGACATTTCCAAAGCCAAACTTTCTTTACTCTTGCATAACTCTATAAAGATGATACTGTCTAAAGTAATCCCAAACCAAACTTTGTTTTTGGATTACTCTACTAGCCTTCTAACTGGTCTTTGCATCTAGGTTGTTCTCAGATCTGTTCTTCACACTGTAGCCAGCCAAAAAGATGAATCTGATCATGTTACTACCCTGCTTAAAATCTATCTGTGAGCTGGGTGTGGCGGTGCATGCTTATAATCTCAGTACTTGGGAGGCTGAGGCCAGAGAATCCGGGTTCATGGCCAGCCTCAGTTATATAGTAAGGCCCTCTGCAACTTAGTGAGACCCTGTTTCAAAATAAAGAATTAAAAATAGGACTGGGGGTGTAGCTCAGAGATAGAATGTCCCTGTGTTCAATCCCTAGTACTAAAAAAAACAAAAATAAAAACAAAAAAAACTATCTGTAGTTTCTCCTTGTCTTTAAGGTAAAGTAAAAACTGGTATTGTCTAATAGAAATATGATAAGAACCACATGTGTAACATAATTTTCTAGCAGTCATATTAAAAGAGTAAAAAAAAAAATAGGTAGAATTGACTTTAACGCATTTTATTTAACACATATGCCCAAAACTTGCTATTTTGTTCTGTGATCAGTATTAAAAATTGAGAATTTGTACCTTTTTTGGTACTAAGTCTTTGAAATACAGTGTGTATTTTACTTTTACAACTCATGTTGATTCAGACTAGCCACATTTCAAGTGCTCACTAACCATAGGAAGTTAAAGGCCACCGTACTGGACAGTGCATATCCATTTATACCTTTTAAACTGACACACTGACTCTTACCTTACCTAGCTCCTCAAATGAATGCTTATTTGCTTTCTTTATTCTCTTACTCCTTGTACAGGCATATTAAATGGCAGGTTCTCAGAATTCTGGGTTTTGAGCTTGTCTTTTTTCTATCTGGAATATAATTCCTCTCCTTTATCAGAGGATAGTTGCTTAAGTTTTCTAGAAAATGTGTCTGAGTCAAACACTAGTGGGCTCCTGCTTTGCTAGGGACCCCACTTCAGGGTGAGGGAAAAGGAGAGTAAATGAAGCAAAGAAGGAGGGAGAGGTCACCCCAGGAGACAGAGTCCATACAGGGAGACTGATTGCTCAGTTTGGCTGGACAGTTCTCTGAGAAGTGACCTCTACTCAGGAAAGCTCATGGAATAAGTAGGAGGAAGGGTTCCTCTATTGTCCCTTTTCTTTTGCTGGTCAAAGTTCCAATCTCTGTGCCTTGAATCCCCTACACGTCAGACTGCTGCACCCAGTTAGTTCTCAGGGAAGGCAGGGAAGCGCCCACATGGTTCCTGAGAGATGGAAGGCTGAGGGGAGGCAGTTTGAAGTCACAACATTTTGAAATTGTTCAGAGCCCACTAGGGGCGGGTCATCCTAGCGGCTGCCAGAATAAGGTGAGGTGGTGAGTGTCTGAAATGCTAAATAGGAGAATCCACCTGTCAGCAGCCTCTATTTAATCCGCAGAGATTAGCACACCTGTTACTTTCTCTAGAAAGCCATCACTGATCCTAAAACAAAATGCGACCCCTCCAGTATAGTCTCATGGTCTCCCACCTTTCCTGCAATAAAACCCAGCACATTGTTTCTCCATAAAACAGTTCTGTCTGTGAGGGCAGGTTTGCGACTGTCTTTTATCAGGAGGTTCCCCACCTCTTCCCCTCCATAGAGCTCTGCCTGATGTAACACAGGTGCTCAGGAAGTGCTTGGAGCATGAAGGGATGAAAGTTTGAGTTAGTAAATCATAAAATCATTTTTTTTTGAGAGCAAGTCTTTTTAGCAGAGGTACTTCCAGAATATGCACTGGTTACTAAGGTTAGCTTGCCTTGTTGAGCCTTTCTTGGGCTGTCATGCTGTAACCTGGAATAATGACCCAGGGTGAAATGGGTATTCTGATCAAGGAGGCTCTGGGTTTCCCAGATTCACTTGTTTTGCAAATTAGATTTGTCGGATTGGATTAGAAGTTCCAATGAAAACTCTTTTCTACCCCTGCTCTTCGGTGCATTCTAATGAGAGCAGCAGCTTCTGAGCTGTTGCTTCAGAATTCACATCTAATATGAAAGAAATGGAAAGCTGAAAGGGAACCTTGGGGCTCCAGAACAGCAGGTCTGTCAGGCAGCAAGCTCAGCTCTGCTCTTAGGTTGCATCTTCAATGAGAAAAATGTCCTGACTGTTGCATTGTGCCTGGTGAGGAAAGCTGAGTGAAGGAGATGTCACAAAGGGAAGCAGTGTCAGCTTTTGAACACATTCTGTGCCATTTCCAGTCAACCTATGTCTTGGGGAAGCCAGGCTGCCTGTTAACAGTACTCCCACCTGGAGACCTCATTGGTGAGTGATGTCCTTGTTGCCAACTCACCCGTTCCAGCTAATTTCAGCCTGATTAAATATTCAGTATCTTTCTTGGAACCAATTAAGCTAATGGAAGAAGCAAAATATAACTCCCTTTACCAACGAGCCATTTTGCCAGAATTTATATGACAAAGAAAGGCCTGAGTATAATATCAAGATCCTTAAAAATGGATGCAGAAGTGATTCAGATCTAAAATGGCACCAAGTGACTCACTTTATACTGGCTAATAAGAGGGCTGAAGGTGTGTGAAGTTACTTGTTTAGATTGGTGAACTTCATTTGCCCAGCAAGGGTATTGAGTTGTATTATTCTTTAGGTCTATTGAAACTTGGATCAAAAAACCAGAACAAATGAAAAACTCAATCAAAGTCATGATAAGGTTACTGTGTTAGTCCATCTTGTGTTGCTATAATAAAATATTGGAGGTAGGGAATTTGTAAGTATAATTTATTTGGCTCATGATTCTGGCATCTGGAAAGTCCACACAGCGTGGTGCTGGTTCCCTGGTGAGAGCCTCCTTGTCTGTGTCACAGGATGGCTGAGATGCCTAAGGGGAAGTGGCTTCACCCCTAAGAGACCAAGCCTGTGGGGTGGCCTCACTTTATAACAACTCATTCTTAGGTGAACACTAATATGCTCCTATTCATGAGGGTGGAGTCCCATAATCTAATCACCAAAGTTTCCACCAGTTCTACCATACTAGGACTGACCTTCCCAGCATTTAAATTTTAATGGTACAAACCATACCCAACTCACAATGATTAGTGAAATCTAACACTGTAGGAAACTGAAATATTATAGAAGAAGAATTATAAAGGGAGGCTATAGAGGGGGAGTCTTTTTTATGAATGAAAAGAAAGAAGAATTAACAGTAATTATAAAAAGAAATTACAGACTACTGGACTTGATAGAATGGAATTTTTATAAACAAATGTTAAGTTACTAAGTGCAGAAAGATTTTTACTGGATTTACCAGGACTATAAAGTTTAGCTATGAAGTACTGAACAGATAGATTTACTTTCCTGATATATTGGTTTAACAGATACTTGATAAATATTATTGACCTACTTATTGGTCTGACAATTTTGATTGTAAAAAATAACCTAGGAATTCCTAGAAAATAAGGTTTGTTACCAAGCCTTTTATCTATATGAAATCTTAATCAAGACAGCATTGATAGTGAACTTCCTGTTGAGAATTTTCTCATAGACTATAAATCAGGTGTATAAAGATAATACAAAATTGGTTGTCACACTCAAAGATCTTGAACTTCAGAGCTTTAAGGGAAATATGTTTTTTTCTTCACAAGGAAAGTATGTTTTATTTTTAAAACAAAGGATATTGATTATACAGTAAAATGTTCTGGGACATAAACACATCTTTGGGATTCAAAGGCAGGTCATTGCTTTTGAGCCTCAGATAGAGGTGAAAAGGAAAACTTTGTCATTATTTATCTATGAATTTTATTTCAGGAGTTTACCATCCTGAGCTACAGTTTTCATCTCTGTTCTGTGAATATTATGCTGAGTTCATTGTAAATATTTTAGCATATATAAAATGCCTATTGTTGACTATAGTTATTAGTGCATGGTTGGTATTTAAAAACAAGGTTTAACTGTTAATGATTGGTGATTATTATTTCTTTCTTTCTTTTTTTTTTTCGATACCGGGGATTGAACTCAGGGGCATTCTACCTCTGAGCTATATCCCCAGTCCTATTTTTATTCTTTATTTTGAAACACGGTCTCACTAAGTTGAGGAGTGCCTCACTAGGTAACTGAGGCTGACCATGAACCCAGATCCTCTGGTCTCAGCCTCCCAAATGCTGGGATTATAAGCGGTGCCACCACGCCTGGCTGGTGATTATTATTTCTTGATGGGAAAAAAATATCAAAGTGCTCTGTCCTCTCTCATTATTAGCCCTGTGTGGCACATGCTCACAGTTCCTTTGCACTAAACAGATGGCAGGCTGGTGCCGTGTGATTTATGCACCTGCTCATCCCATCCTCGCAGCACCCTTCTGAGGCTGCTCTACACACTGCTTTGTGGACCAGACAGTGCGGTTTAGGGAGGTAATGACACTTGCCCATGATCAAAAGGGTAAGTAAATAGCAGAACCCAGTCTGACTCCAGAGAATTATCTGTAAGATCTTACATTTCCCTTTTTTGTTCATTTTTTTGAAACTTAAACGTGTGTAAGAATCACTTGGGAAATTTGTTTCAAGTGTAGATTAGATCTTCCCTGGAGATTCTCTTTTGGTAGGTCTAGGCCTGGGGTCTAATACATTTTTAACACCTTCCCCCCGGTAGTGTTTGAAATGGTCTTGTAAAACTGTGTTAGACTGTGATACAATTTATCCCTAATTTGTTAATTTGCTAAGTATTATGGAGGTTATATTAAGCAGTAAGTATATGTAGTACAAAAATTAAAATATCTTTGGTCTTTAAATGACTCTCTCAATAAAGAGAAAAATGTCATCTTAAGCCAGCAACAAGCTTTTAGGAACAGAGTATTAATAGTAATATCAGTCATAACTATGTGATTCATATGTCTTTTTATACCATATCTGGGTAATTTTTTAAAATGAAGACAATTAAAAGCTATGTTGAGAATCACTTTATGCGTAAGGTTCTGATGACTCATGTCCAATTTTCCCTTCTTAAGCTTCTATTCAGAAAATGAGCCATTGTATTCAGAGTAATGTGAATCAGCCAGTTCACCCAGGTCTGGTTCAGAGAGTGGATGGTGTACATATCTGGATCGCTCTCCTTATACTTTTATATACTGCTAATTTAATATTTCTTTATTTTATACCTGCCTGTGCAGGGATATAATATCCTAACATTAACAAATTCATCTTTTGTTTTTACTTGTGTTTATGTTTCCTGAGACTTTCCTTCAGGTGACAGTGGCAACGATACCTTGTGCTATCAACATCTTGATACCAAAGGTTAACTTAAGAGTGGCCCCCTGTTCTCTTCCTGCCTCTACTTTGAGCCAAGTGTCAGGTTCATTCCTCTGTTTTTATCTCCCATACTCTCTTTCTGAGATGACGGGAGGGGTCACGGTCCAACCCATTCCAAGATTTCATGGGCATCTTGCCACTCTGTGGGTTAGGTTATCTAGCACATACCTTTATGCCTGAATAGGGAGCTCAGAGCCAATAGGTATGGGATTTATCATGACAGTAAAATCTAACATTTAAAAATATGTTTTTCTAACAGCAAGAAAAATATAAATGCAGATATATAGATTTAAACTAACTTGTTCTTTGAGGAAAACTTTGTGTCTGTTCCAAGAGGGGCATTAAATTGCCCTAAATTTTACTTTCTTTTTGTTATCCTGAGAGTTGTCATTGAGATTCATTGGTTTCTGAATCAATTTGTACATTTATTTACTTTACATTTCCCTACTGCATCTTCTAGAATGGTCTGAACACCAAAGGCACTCACAAATTTTATTGACCCACTGACTGACTTTTTAGAATGTGACACAGGCTGACAGATGTTTTACCAGCCATCTAGGAATTGCATACCACTGGTAGAAATTATTAACTTGCAGAAATCAATAGCTGGAGTATGCCATGAGCACTTACTCTCAAGTACAGGTTTTACAGAAAGGAATTTCAAGAATTTACTTCAGATAGAGGAACAATTTACTTTTTATATAAACATGAATTTTGTATTTTTATCACCATCTTTTTATCACCTTGAAATACAACTTATGTATTGATATCAGAAAATTAGCGACATGCCCAAGTCACAAAAAGGACAAAAGCATTGAGACAGTCTGGTAAAGTCCTCTGATCTCTTCAAATTCTTCACTTTGAAAAATGAGAGTAGTATTGCAAGAGTGAAGATAGATAAATGCTCATCATTTTTTTTCTTACAGGCAAGAAGATTCTTATAAACAATAGTCTGGGAGGTGAATTATTACAACTAAGATTTTTGAATTAGTGATTAAAAAAATTAGAAGCTAACAATGGAGGCAGTGGTTCCTGGAGGCTGGTACATGTTTACTAAGAAGAAACATTATTATTGTAATCCAGTTTCCTTTTCAATGGGTTATTAGATCAGTAGGTCAGAGGGATGGCCCAATCAGTGTCTGGGCAAAAGGTAAGGTGTTGGTCCAGTCTTTTAAGACATCTTTGGGTAAAGATGGTGAATGAATAGTTAAGGGCTGGTGAATGATTATGTGAATGATTACAAGACTATATCCATGAGTTATTAACTACTGCATCAGTGACATGAAGATGTTTTATAAAGACATATCTTAGAACCCTGTCCTTAACTCAATTTTATTTAATTTTAATGACCAATGGCAGCAACATGATATAATATAGTTGCTGTGATTGGGATGCTAGTCTCAGACCTATGCTCAGATCTCATTTCTACCACTTAACTAGAGCATGACAATGAACAAGCTGTTGAATCTCTTTCCTAAGTCTTCTCAACCTTAAAATGCTATAGTAACAGTGTCTGCTTAGTAGGATTAGTGGGATAATTCATGTAAAACAGTTAACAGACCACAAATACATGGTAAAGGCTCAAAAATGTTAGTAATTATTGTTATGAATATACAATTGCAAGTTATCAAACTTGTGAATACAATAAACTGGAAGAAAGAGAATAGATACCATATGACTCATGGAGCATGGTCATTCAATACTCTTGCCTCCTTTCCTTAAACCCTAGCACCGTGTTATTCTAAGAATGAAATTTGACAAAGTAAATCTTTATCAGTAATATATTCAAAACCCTGAATAAATAGCCCAATACTCAAAGGATCAACTATTATATGTAGGATATAGATAAAATGGATATGTAAGAAACATTGAGGAATTTTGTTGTTTGTTTTAGTGCTAGGGAATGAACCCAGGTGCATTCTACCTCTGAGCCACACCCCCACACCCTGCACTATTTTATTTTTTATTTGGAAACAGGGTCTCCCTGATTTGTTCAGATCCTCAGTAAGTTATTGAGGCTATCTTTGAACCTTGATCTCCTGCCTCAGCCTCCCAAGTACTGAGATTATAGGCATGCACTCCATATTAAGGAATTTTAATTGCCAGAAAGCTCAATATGAATTAGGAGTATGATGAAATAACACACACACTAACCCAACCCCTAGGCTGCATTAACAAAAGTGTGTTGCTAACATTGAAAACCCCAAGGTTTACTAGTCACATCAAACTTGAGTGTTTTATTTCATTCTGGTCACCACAATGTAAGTAACAGAAATAGTCTGGAGTGTAGTCAAAGAATAGTTGCTGAAATTGCAAAAGGACTCAAAACCATACCTACCACAAGAGAAATATTTGAAATTGTAGGATGTTGAGTTTGGAGACAAGGAGACATGGAGAAACACATTAACTAGAATAATTACCCTAGTTTTTAAAAATGTTAATTTATTGATTCAATAAACATCTAAAAACTTGCCATTGCATGCCATTCAGGGTTAATTTTTGGTTGTTGATTATTTTATTTTTGTCCCTTCAGTATTTAGGACTGATTCCTTGTCCTAGAAAATGCTAGGGCAAGTTCTCCTGCTGAGCTACAACCCAGTCCCCATACAAGGTTAAGTCTCATGTCTATAGCACCATGTTGAGTCTCTACATAACAAATATGTATCCCCTGTATGAGTCCATGGTGACTTTACTTTTCACCCAGCCTCTATGGTATCCTGGAGTAGATTTCATGAACACACCCATACAGGATAGTTTAGAAGTATTTTTCACTGTTTTTCTTGGTTCTTTCTTCATGCACAATTAGATTGACTTTTTCTGGTAGAAGTTTCAGGGTGAGATAGTTCATCTCAAATTAAGGAAAGCATAGAGTGATATTGCTGAGTTCCCTGTTACTGTGTTCAGGTTCAGACTAAAGGACTACTTTGACTCCTGCAGAGGAGATCCAAGGTTAACGTGCATTGGTGGATAAAGTCATCAGTTTCATCCAATTGTTTCATACAGAGTGTGAACTATGAGAGTTGGAGTATCTTCCACTGTTTATTTTAAAATTCCAACATTTCATGCATTATGCTGGGGATGGATTGAAGTTGTAGAAGGGAGAAGTGCACATTTTGGGATAAATGTTCTAATTTTATATGAGCATTATATGTTGGAATCTGTTTTAAAGAACTCTTTCATATGTTACCTAATTTTTAGAGTATATAAAGCTATCCATCAGAGATTAAAAAAGTAAGGTTATTCTCTGTGGACTATGACCCAAATTCCAAATTCTAAGTCCAATAATAATTGTCAATGGTACAATACTTTACATAGTTTGACACATTAACTTTTACACATATATTTTCTCATGTATTATCTTATTTAAACATTCTCCCCACTGACCACTTAGGTAGATAGTGAAACTTGGACTCAGTGAGGTTAAGTGGTGGCCTGAAGTTTCATGGCTAGCAAGGGGCAGAGTAGGGATGAAAGAAAGTCTAATTCCTCTCACCCTATCTTAAATCTTTTTTATTTCTTTATGCTAATAATTTTAGATGCCAGCAATTTGATCAGTGAGAAGCTACTTTTCCCTTTGGCTTGAGAAAACTGCCTTTCCTTTTTGAAGTGTCATTCTGCCTTATTTTTAGGTGTATTTGTAGAACAATGCCAGCTTTGAAATGTCATGTTCGTCAGATTTCAGCAACTGTGCGCTACTTGGTGACGTCACGATGTTTTTTTAAGGCACTGGACATCACTGCTTATAGCTCTGAATTATGAGTTGAGCTGGATAGCTAGGCTGTGTAGGGACACTGGTAAGAAAGATGAAGGATGCCAGGCTCACTAGTGGAGAAGTATGGGTGGCCCATATCTAAGAAATATTGCAGAAAAGCCCAGGGTTCAGAAGGGTAGTCAATGGGCATGGAGATTGTGACAAAGTATGGTGTCTGGGACATTTGATGGCAGCTGTGAAGTCTAATCACAAGAACTATGATTCAGAGGCATATTCTGAGTGATTGTCAGGCACATTGCCAGTGGGACTCAGCACAGATGGAACAGGAATCTACAATTTCAGGTGAATGGTTCTCATTTCAAGACCCAAGAATTTGCTAAGGTCCTTGGCCTAACAGTAGCTGATACTCCTCCCACCTGCTGACTGGGACTGTGTGAGTCAGATACTAGTTCAGCCTTCCTGGGTGAGCTTTGTTGGCATTACCACCATATAGAAGAGCAATCCTATTTCTTACTAGTGGGCATGTATACATGCATAAGAATCTGAAATATGACATTCTAGGAATGGTCTTGGCAGCATTTATCCAATGACATATTTTTAAAAAGAAGACAAATTATTAACACTGTGCAAATAACTGTATTAAGGACAAATCAAAGAGAATTAGTAAAAAGTATTTATTTTTTAAATTCTCAGATGTCAGTGAGAATAATAATTTAAAAGCTTAAAATAATATAGTTGAAGATTAGAAATAGACTAAGAAGAAAGAGAAAGGTCATGTATCTATACAATTGGAAAGTTACTATGATACGGATAAGATTTCAAACTAATAAACATGATTAAATTCCCCTCATCAGTTCATCTGGTCCTATGTAATTAATTTTTTTATTTAGGTTTTCAGAAAGTTACCTGCTTCTACACTGAAAAAGTCCTGAAAACATTGGCTGTCCTGGAAATCTTGACTTGACTTTGAGGTATGACCTCAAAGTTGCTTAAGTGACATCAGCTTAAAGGCTGATAGTCAAGTCTATTTGGATTAAACAATAATTAGAACATCAGGTAAAGTATTTTCCATGAAGTTCCAAACATGCCCTTTTTGTTGAAGATAAAATTTTAGCTTGTAACAGAGCCTTCAGGCAAGCATGAGAAAAAAATAGAAATTACCTGTAGATGACAAACACTGAATGAATGTAAATGACTGAATTTATTACAATAACCAATAATAACAGAGAGAAATTCTCTGTTGGCATATAGTAAACAACAGTGTCATGAGGGTTTCATTAATGTTTCCCTGAGGCCAAGAATACAGTATGGATGGTGAAGGCATTGATAAATACCAACAGCCTACTCACAAAATGCACACTTTCTGAAATATTTATGCTAATAAGTTACCTATGTTACTTATGCTAGGGAGGCTGAGCATCTCTTCTGATTTGATAATGTTTCTAAGGCTGTACAATAAAATTGAGGAGCCTACTGGGAAATCTTAAAGATTATTTTAGGTATAAAGGACATACTGCCATTTTGATTTTTTTATTTGTTTATTTATTGTAAATTTTAGTTATGATCCTTGGAAGGCAAAATCAAAAGTTATTGAAAGTTATGAAAAAATACTTGGTTGTTTGATTAAGATAGAATCATGAATTCCCAAAAGATAATACTGAGTTACCTAATTATTCAAGGTGACTGTAAAATATTTTTAAATAAGCCTAGAAGAATATAAGAGAGTTTTAATTAAACTTAGGTCATTCACAAATAAAGAACTTTGCTCATTGAATTTTTAAGATAATGATAAGTTTTATCATAAAGTCAACACAAAGCACAAAAGATTATTCTGGTATAATATAGCATCTGTGCTGGCTAGGCAGGCTACAAAAACAGTGAAAAATGTAACCCTTTACTATCCTTTTTAAGACTTCAACACCAGTTATCATTTTAAAAGAGAGAAAATCAAATTCTTGTTTTGTTTTACTATAATATTAGCAACAGATATTCATGAGTCATTCTTACCTTTATTTGATTTATTATCTTTAAATAAATTCATCAAAAATGTGTGAACCTGTCAAAATTTTACAATATTTTAAGGATTCCTCTCAGATTCAGATATTATAAAATGAAGTAAATAAGATATACTCATTTTAAAACTCTATAACTTTCTATTTTCAAGTTTTGTCTTTCACTATGATCTTTCAAGTTCTAGAGCAACTTGAGCCTCTGGTCTCTTTGAAAAGCAAAGGCACAAGCACAGGTACATTTTTATGCCACCTACTATTGTCTCACAATCATTTTTATTTGCACCCACTACTGTCTCACAACCTATATTAATGATCACTTTTCACTAATGTAGCTGACTTCAATTTCAAAGGGAGGGGCAGAGGTGGTGCTTAGTTGAATCTGTCATATTCAAACATTTTAGCAAACTAGAAAAGCTTGTGAATACATTTAATATAGTTTTCTACAGTCACATACTTGTCTTTAATACCTTGTTAAATTGGTGAAATATGAAAACATTCATTACTAAGATTCAAAGATACATCAATTTCTATAGGATATAAAATAAATAAAAGTATATAAATGTAAACTAGTAATCAATATTTAATACTTTTTTTGTGGTACTGGGGATTGAACCCAGGGGCATTCTACCTCCAAGCTACCTCTCCAGACCTATTTTATCTTTTATTTTGAAGCAGTGTTTCACTAAGTTGCAGAGGGCCTCACCAAGTTGTTGAAGCTGATGGCAAACCTATCATCCTCCTGTCTCAGCCTCCCAAGTACTGGGATTACAGGTGTGCGCCACCACACCCAGCTGTACTTTTCTCTTGTTGTTGGAGCATCATGATTTTACACAATGGAATTTGTTGTTACATATTGATACATGCATGTACATGATATAGGAATAATGCTAGTTGGTCAGTTTTATTCTCTAGTACCTCCCCTTTTCTCTTCCCTTCCCATGGGCCCTTTCCTTTACTGGTCCCCCTTTTGGTTTCATGAGGTCCTTCCTTTGTTTCCTCATTTTTCTCCCTCTCTAGCTGCCATATATAAGAGAAACCCTTGACTTTCTGAGGTGGCTTATTTTGCTTAAAATAATACACTCCAGTTCCATCCATTACTCTATAAATAACATAATTTCATTCTTCTTTTTTGACTGAATAAAACTCCATTGTGTATATATGCCATATTTGCATTATCCATTCATCTGTTGATGGACACCTTGGATAGTTTCATAATTTGTCTATTTTGAATTGCCCTGCAACAATCATGGGTATGCATGCATTTCCATAGCACGTTGACTTTAGTTCTTTTGTATAAATACAGAGGAATATTTTAGTATTTTATGTAAAAATTTATGTACCCAAGTGTTATTTAGTAACTCCATGTAATATCAGTAATAACATTTTAGTTACCTGTGGATAATGGAAGTTATGTTTAAACTGTCATACTCAACATATAGTTACTGTGTATAAGTTTATCATTATGATTTAATTTATTAAGCAAAAATTATATATTTTCTTTCTTTTGGGGGGGGGAGGGTACTGGGGATTGAGCCCAAGGATATTCTACCTCCGAGATATATCCCTAGCTATATTTTATTTTTCATTTTGGAACAGAGTCTCCCTAAGTCCCTGAGGTCCTTGTTAAATTGTTGAGGCTGTCTTCTCCTCTTGTTTTATTAGCCTCCCAAGTACTGGGATTACAAGCATGTGCCATCATACCTGGCTTATATTTTTCTTAGCTTTAAACATTATATAGGAATAATGCTAGTTATTTGATCAGTAAACCAGAAGGAAGTTAATCTGGACATTATGAAAATAAAATGTAAATTTTATCCTAAGTCAGAGAAAAGATTTTTTTCTTAAACTAAAGTTAATAAAGTGATTGGCCCAAAGATTCATTTTATTTATATAAATAGACTTTGTCATAGAAAAACTGAGCTGGAAGATCATTTAAGATTTTTTTTTTTAAGAATATGGGACCAACAGAGTTTGGTAACACATGCCTGTAATCCCAGTACTTGGGAGGCTGAGACAGGAGGATCACAGGTTTGAGGCTAGCCTCAGAAACTTATTGAGGCTCCATTTCAAAATAAAAAATAAAAGTAGGGCTGGGGGTATAGTTCAGAATTACAATACCCCTGGATTCAATCTAAGACTCCCTCCCCTACACACACAGAATAAGGAACCCTATAATGTAATTTACTAATATGTTTCGGAGGTAAAAGCTTGTCTTATTATGGATGCATAGTCAGAGGCATATAGTTTCTGATCCACAATGTCAGCTACTGTGATCAGTCTATATTTCAGAGTTATTCTCTTTGCCAATAAGCATTGAGTATTTTAACTGATTTGAGTTCACAAACAGCTGAATAAATAAACAAAACAACTAACAAAGAGATTCTTTGTTGTAACTCACATGATGGAACAGATTTTTTTTATTACAAACTTGAAAAAAGTCAATAAATGGTCATATTCTCAATCAGTGCTATCACCAATGCAGAAAAACTATCATCCTTGTGTAAAACAGAAACAAACAGCAAAAAATACACAAAAATACAGCATTCTACTGGTTCTTAGTCTTTTAGAGCCAAGAAAAGACATGCCTGCCTTAGTTTTAGAGGTGCATTTAATGACAAGATTAGACATTTCAGTGAGTCCTCCAAAACTGCTAGAGAATAATTTTCAAAAAGTAAAATTAATTCTGGGGATATTGGTTATTGGTACATGTTTATAATCCTAGTGATTTGAGAGGCTGAGGCAGGAGAATTGTAAGTTTGAGGCCAGGCTGAGCAACTTAGTGAGACACTATCTCAAAATTTCAAATAATAAATAAATAGGACTGAGGATGTAGCTCAGTGGTAAAGCACCCTTGTGTTCATTGCCCTAGTAATGAAAAAAAAGTAAAAATATCACTCTCATAATTATCAAATAAATACATGTAAAGATTCTAAACAACATCTTAATGAGAGAACCAGTAAGATATTAAAGCTGGATATCCAGCTGTATTCTTGACTTCTTTTCTTTACTTATTTCTCCCTCTTTATTATTTATTCATTTAAGTTTCATTTATAAGTCATATTGTATATAGTTATCACTGAAAAAAATCAAATATTTCTCCATGTGCTAGAAAAATCAAACTTTCCTGAACATTTTGAGAAATGAGCAATTTTCTGCTTGCTTCTTCAAGATTGGATATTCAGGGTCTCTGCCCTGGATATAGCAGGTGTCTAGAGGTCACTAGCTATTGGTGTAGTGTTGAACTTATTCAGACAGTGATTACTTAAAGTTATTGTACTTCTATTTAAAGTTATTTAACTTAAAGTTATTTAACTTAAAGTTATTTAACATGCTCTGTTAATTAAATTAAACAAAATTTATTTTTCTCTTGTGATTCTCTTTCTGTAGATTGATTTTATAAATCTCCTCACAAGGACAGCAGAAAGATATTTTTCATAAAGTATAAAAGTACTTTGATTTTGGAGATACATTTTCTACATAAATATAAATATATAAAATGTAAATATCAACAACATAATTTCCTTTGACCAACTTCAGTGTTCAGAAGAAACATTTGAAGATTTATTAGATATAGATCTTTAATCTGGGCTCTAAGTGTTCCTTGATCACAAGGGTGAATCTATGCATGTGTAGGGATAATTATTGAAATATTTTTATACTTAAAAAGTGGTTATGTACTTAGCATGGATTATTCACTGGAGGTATAGTTTTATGGGCTATTAATTTTTGTTTTGATAAGGCAAAGTATATCAAAACATTGATTTAATGGGAAAATATTTAATAGAAGGTATTCTTGACAGAAGCTTTTAAAACATAAGTTAGTTGGTATCAAGAATCTTTAAATGCAAGCACAAGGCAGAGCCTATTTTCTCTGTATTATTAAAGCTAATATAGCACACACGGTCTCTGTGCAGATCAAGGAAGCTACGAGGAATTGAAAACATACAGAGGTATATACAGCAAATAGTGAATTACTGATAGAATTATACCCATTTTCCATGGGAACTCCAGTGTTTGTTCTGTTCCCATGCTGAAAGGTCCACCAATGAGCTGTCAGTCAATAGCTGAGTCCATGTACTTCCTGGGACCATCACCTGACATTGAAATCTGACTAGTGTCAGGCTTGCCCAAGGCTCCTTTACCCAGCTTATCCTGTGCTCCTTTTTGACAGTTCCAGAATAGAGTTTACTTCCTGCATTTAATGGATTTGTCATAAACCTTAATTGAATCTTCCAGATAAAAGAAATTTAGGACATCTTCAATAGTTTGGCTAGTAGCTCTGCTAGATTCCTCAAGACCTGAATATCAATCTGGGCACTTGGAGGATGGGTTGGGATAATTGCAAATCATTCTTATCAGGCCCAAAGTATAAATCCTGTTTTGGTATTTCTAAAGGTTCAGACTTATGATTTCAGGAAGGAGAAAAAGATTTCAGGAAAATAATTTGTGCTTCGAGGATCAAATATTCTAACCATTTTCCCTCCTGAAGGAATATTAGAGATAACATTTAGTAATCAAATTTACTCTTAGTACATATACTCCTTAAGAAAACAATGTCTTACAAATACAGTTTGAAATGACAACCAACCAATTTAAATCTACTTTCATTATCGTGTTTTTCAAGGGTAAAATAATCAAACATATGCATACTCAGTATATTTTTCTAATCATGTAGAACTTTCAAATTGGGCAGGATATTTGGAGTTAACTGCTATTGAACACACATATACCATTTTATTGCTCAAAATCAAGTATCTGAAAAAATATTTTTATGAACTGACAGGATTTTTGATTCACATATTATAATTTAAAATATATTTCACAAAGCACCCGTGTCTAAAAATCATATATAGTCTATTATTTCTTTCCCATGGTCAATATTTTTCCTACTGAGTAAGAAGTAGAAGAAAACATCAGAGTGTACAAAATGAGCTTTTTATAAAGTATTTTGTTTAGTCAGTCCTAGAAATACTGAGTATAATCAAATCAGTTGACAGTTGTTTCTGAGGTCATATTATGCAGGACTAAGATTTCTGGGGAGTGGGGAAAGCGTCATAGAGTAATGACAGTTTCTTGCTGAACAGAGGTTATTGATATAGAAAATTGATAGCTAAAGGTATGGGGATACTTTGCTCTTATTCATAACTTCTGAACAGGAAATTTCATTACTGCCCCTCTGCTTCAAACCAAACAGCAGTGTAAAACATTCAGTTTTGAGAACTTCCCTCGATATTTTTAAAAAATTCCCATATAAAAGTTTTAATACTTTTATATAAGCCTTGAAATTAGATTCCTAACTCTACAGTTGAAGTTTCTTATTTCTGCTCTTCATTCATCTTGGCCACTTAGCTTTCATTTTTACTTTGTTCTATCTCCCTAGGAGTTACTGAAGTTTTTTTTTTTATAAACGGATATTTGGAGATTTAATAAAACTATGAATTAATGAAACTCATTTCTGTGGTTGCAAACCTGCCTTGACTCTTTTGAAAAAAAATCTTATTAGTCTTCATGATAAGTTAAACAATGATGTGTTTATGTAACTGTTTCTCTTAGTAAACTGTGACCTTAAGAGCAGATAACATATTTTAAAATCTGTTTCAGAAGGAGCATGGTGTCTGGCCCTTAGAAAATGCCTACTAAGTATTTGTTGACTGACTACTGAGCAAAGAGATGATGAAGAAGCAAGATTATACATTATTAGAAAGTGTGTGGGACTACCTGTAGTTATTATAGCTTCAGAAATTAGGCTGAGTTAGATGAGTGTAGTGGAATAAACTCAGGAAAAATGGCCTAGCTCTAATTTTTAGGTCTTGAATTGTAAGCAAATTTCTAAATAGGATAAATCCTCTTGGGAGGTTGAAGGATCCAAAATTGTTGTTAACAACATAACTAATCTTGAGCAATACTATTGAAACCTGAGTTAAGTTTTTAATGCCCTGCCAAGATTATTGGTTACACAAATATGAAGTATAATTTTTATTGCCATATGCTAGATTAGTAAGGATGATTCTGGGTGCTAGTAATAGTTAACTCAGATAGAGCTAAACAGTAAGGAAATCTATTACTTCTCACAATTGGAAGTCCAGACGCATGTTGTCTATCAGACATCAACGAGGTCATCAGGACCTTGTTTCCTTTAATTTTTCCATTCTGATGTTATCAACATTAACCTTATCTGCACACTGGTTTTTCTCAACATCACAAGTTTTCTGTTATAGTTCTAGGCATCATTTCCAGACATAATAATGTCCAAAGGAAGAGGAATTGCATTTTTTCCTTGGCTTCTATTATTAAGAGCTAAGACAGTTTTCCCAGAATTGTTCCAAAATACTTTCATGTTTGCTTGGCCAAGGATGGATGTCATGCCCATTCCTAAAGCAATAGTTGACAGTGGTGAAAGGGATGATCATGATTGGCTTAGTTCATTGATGCTCAACCCTGGATGCAATTTAGCATCATGGGGGAGGGAAGTTAAAAAGTAGTAAGACTCGAGTCACACTAGAAATGAATAGAATCAGAATCTCTGGATGTGTCTGAGGCATGCACACACTTTTTTTTTTTTTTTTTTTAAGCTCCAAGGTTATTATAATGCATAGTAAGGTTGAGATCTAGGGACTTGGAGGCACATCTGAGGTTGACTGGGGACCATGATTGCCAGAGTTACTCCTGTAGAAAGCTTTCTACTCCCTCCGCTGTGAACTGAAATGAGAAAATTGCCCATTAGCATTCACTTTCTCATCCAGCATCCCTTGTGAATATCAGGGTATGTCCAAGACAGCCGACCAGAGTCAGAATCTGTGAACTGTGAAGATGATTGGATTGAGCAAGAATTAAATCCAAGTCTCTGCTCGTTTCAGCAGAGAATGCTAAATTGGTCCAATCACTCAAGGATGTCCCCAACAGATTTCCCCCAAATACGTACTCTCTTCCTTATTCAGCATGTTTTAAGTATTTAGGTCAAATCATCAGATAGTCTTGTTGGTCCTTCTTATCAGTCATGCATTCTCTTCAATAGAAATGAGTACAGTACCTGGGATTAGGTGTCAAAAACACCTGAGTAAGCCTGGCATGGTGGTGCACACCTGTAATACCAGTGCTTGGGATGCTGAGATAGGAGAATCACAGGTTTGAGGCCAGCTCTGGAAACTTGGTGAGACCCTCACTAACTTATGGAGATATTGTTTCAAAATGAAAAATAAAATAGGGCTGGGGGTGTAGCTCAGAGGTAGAATACCCCTGGGTTTAATCCCCAGTCACCCCCCGCCAAACAAACAAACAAACAACAACAGCAAAAAACACCTGAAGAACTTTAGGCTAGCTTTATAACCTTTCTAAACCTTATTTTACTTATCTATAAAACTTTCACATACTAGATTAGTAAGAATGATTTGGAGTGCTAGTAATAATTATGTAATAACTATTAGTTACATAATAGTTATATATAATAGCTATTACTAAAGTTTTATAATATCTATAAAACTTATCTTTAAAAGTATACTTTATTTGACCTTAAGAACAGGTAACATTTTAAAATCTTCTCAGCAGGAACATGGCATCTGGTCCATAGAAAATGCTTAGTAAGTGTTTGTTAACTGACTACTGAACAAATAGATGGATGATGAGGAGGCAAGATTACATATTGCTAGAAAGTTCATGGGACTATTTGTAGTTACTACAGCTTTAGGAATTAGACTGGGCTAGATGAGCATAGTGGAACAGATGCAGAAAAAATGGCACAGTAAGAGCTCAGAAAATGAGCTGATGGTAATGATTTGCTATGCATTTTATAGGAGATGGCTAAGCCATTGCTAATGCTAACCCAAGGAATATATTTATTTATTATTTCTGTCGCTCTTGATCCTCCTGCCCCCAGGACCCTCCCAACACTTCTGTTTTGTCTGTCTCTCCATTTTTAAAAATTATTTTCCTATGGCACTTTTGTCTATCCATATTATTTCTTTTTATAACTATAGTAAATGCAAATCAAATTTAAATTATGAAGTTCTCAGATGGGTGCAGTGGTGCATGCCTGTAATCTCAGGAGACTGAGACAGGAGAATCACAGGTTCGAGATCAGCAGGCTAAAATTTATTAAGACCATGTTTTTAAAAAGGATAGGGGTATAGCTCATAGAAAATATCCAAACAATTTTATTAATTTTTTCATTTTTCAATGTCACTGACTAACTTACATTTCTGTTCCATTTTTAGTATAACTGCTAGGTTTTCTTTCATTGTTTCAAGGAGGTATCTTTATCCTCCCCTCCACCCTCTGCCCTTGGTGGAATTGCATTTCTTACTTTTGTAGCACCTCAATTTTAATTCCAATCTGTCTTTGGGGAGATTTATCTTGTGTTTCCCTGCTGAATGATGTCTTTTGAGCCTTTTGCTATGAGGAGCAATAACTTCATTTTGAGGTTTCATGTAGAGAGTTTCAATCCTATACACTAGTCTTAGCAGTATGACCTTAGAACACTTTGTCCAGTTTTTAAGTCCTTATCTTTTCTCTGTTCTTCTTTTGCTGAAGGCATATGAATTTTACACACATATTGGGCCTTTGAACACAAACATCCCAGCAAGAATTCTCTGGGACATATTTGAGATGTGATCCTTTTGGATTAAGAAGATAGGAACTTCTTTGCTACTGACTTAAATATATTTTCCTATCACAATTATACTTTCTTTAAAGTATATTGCTAAATTATTTCTTGGTGTTTGAATATAGAGTAATTTAGGGTTTATTCTATCTGATTTCTTTTTTAATAGGACATCATTATATTCAAAATAATCATGTAACTCTGCCTTTTACAATGTCAGAAGTTTTGGAACAAGTAGGTTAGCAAGATTAAATCACAATTTAAACTTAATTATTTGGATGAAAGTATACTAAAATGGGTGAATAAGGAAATTGAATTCAGGCATTGATTTTTAGTGAGGTAGATGGTTTAGGGAGGGTCTTGTGAAATTTTATTTATGAAATTAATTAAATTGATTTGGTTAGAAATATCATGAATTGGAAAGTTAGCCAAATATCACAAATTAGGTAATAATTATGTAGTATTATATATTGAAGTAAGGAGATTTCAGTTACTAGGAAACTGAAATCAGCTTTGTTTATTTCAGCTTTGTTTATTTTTAGATTTTTTTATGGATTTCATGCAACTGAAAATATTTGATGAAAATTTGTTTCTGTGTAATTAAATAATAGAAAATATCACTAAAATCTTGAAATTTCATGAAGTTGCAGACAGTTATAAATGTAGTCAAAGAACAACAGAGCTAGAGCCAATTTGAAAAAAACAGATTTAAAATGGAAAGGATACAATTTCAGTTATGGCCACGAATGAACATTTAAAGAAAAGTGAAACCTATGCCTGAAGTGTTCCAGGTTTCTTCTTTATGATTCCAGCTAAAAACATGTGTAGGTCCCATGTCCTACCCCTTGATCTTCAGAGAAGTCATCTACTCTAAGACTTCAGAGAGTACATCTGAGCTGGTGACATGCTCTCATGCAGGCTGAAGGCTGGATCTCCATCCACCAACTGGGCATTTTCTCTTTTAGTATTCTATCTTCATTCTAAATACAGAACTAAGAAATCCTTAAAATTGTTTTATATCATACTCAAGAGCTCCCCTCCCCACCCAGAAACCTGTGTATTCTGTTAAGTATCTACAGGATGGCAACCCTAAGCTTATTTTTTTAATTTTCTTTCTTTGTTCTTTTTTTTTTTTTTTTTGGTACTGGGGATTGAACCCAGGGGCATTCTACCTCTGAGCTACACCCAGCCCCATGTTTTATTCTTTATATTCTTTATTTTGAAACAGGGCCTCACTAAGTAGCTGAGGCTGACCGCAAACCTTCGATCCTCCTGTCTCAGCCTTCCAAGTATTTGGATTACAAGTGTGTGCCACCATGCCCAGCTTTCTCCATTCTTTCTAATATCTAATTAATTCATTTAATGGGTCCTATTGCTTTTTCCACAGTGTATTTTTCTCATTAGTATTTCTCCTCAGTGTCAAATAAGCTAAGGTTGCCTCACATCTGAATCTCTGTAAATAGTTTTCTAGTAGTTTCCCTACCCCAGGTTGTCATCAATTGATCTTTAGTAATGTCAATTTGATCTTAACATAGATTTGATTTTTCTTAACATTTTGCATTAAATTATCTTTGTGTTTCAGAATATGTGGTGGACACCCTGTTTCAGCCTAGTTATTTAATTCTATTCTAATCCTATTAGAGTACCTAAAAGTTGTGTGTGTGTG
>PVLC010025551.1:0-22500 GCA_004027655.1 Graphiurus murinus | reverse complement strand
ATGACTTGCTGAAGCTGTCCTCAAACCTGGGATCCTCCTATCTCAGCCTCCCAAGTACTGAGGTTATAGATGTGTGCCACCATTCCAAGCAATTTGGCTCTATTTATGAGAATTACAAATGCCAGTATTCTTTGAACCTCTGTGAAATTCTAAGTATATTTCTATTTGAGAAAAATGACATAGTTATTCACTGTAACTTTGTTTATAATGGCAAAAGATAGGAAACAACCCAAATGTCCATTCAATACTTATTAAATAAGCGAAGATATATGGAATATCATAAATACCATGTAGCTCTTTGAAAGAATAAAAACGACATGCTTGTAATCCTAGTACTTGGGTGGCTGAGACAGGAGGATGGCAGGTTTGAAGCCAGCCTCTGCAACTAGTGAAACCCTTAGCAACCTAATGAAACCCTGTTTCAAAATTAAAAAGGGCTGGAGGTATAGCTTGGAGGTAGAATGTTCCTGGGTTCAGTCTCCAGTACCAAAAAAAAAAAAAAAAAGAATGAAACTTCTTTAGTAACCCAATTCCACTCTGGATTCCATTTTTGTTTATTTGTTTATTTTGTACTGGGGATTGACCCCAGAGGCATTCTGCCTCCAAAATACATACCCAGCTCCCCCCCCCCTTTGAAACAGGGTCTTGCTAAGTTACTGAGGCTAGTCACGAACTTGTGATCCTCCTGTTTCAGCCTCCCAAGTACTGGGATTACAGGCATGTGCCACCATACCTGGCTAAAATCCAGTGTTTTAATGTGCAAACAGTGCTTGATTAAGAAAATAATAAAAATAAATTTATTCTACATACAGGGCACATCTACATTCCCATCTAATTAATAACTTATTTTCTATAATGTAATATTATTTTAGAACCCATTCTTGTTATTAGAAGATATTCTTTAAAAGTTTATAGAAGACAGTGCCTTCAGGCTGAAAAAATTAAAAGCAATTGAAGATAAATGGACTTTAATACTGGAAAACTCAAAAGTTAATTAGTTCCCCTTTGTTTCCAGTGTTCTACAATGATTTCCCTGTAACAATTTTTTAAGCATAAATAGCAGTAAACTATTATTAAGCTAAATATTAAGTCAAATAGCAGACCACTGTTTTCAGAACACTGAATCAAACACTTTGACCAGAAAATCATGTATACATGTTCTTCAACACTTAAAGATCTTAAATTGACATAGAAAAAGGAACTGCTACAGAAACTAAAGGTTTTAGAAAAGCTGGCCTTTGATCCAATTTTGATTATTTATGATAATAGAATAGGATTTAATTATTTTATTTTATTTTTTGAAGAACTGGGGATTTAACCCAGGGACATTCTACCTCTGAGTCCCACCCTCAGTCCTATTTTTAGTCTTTATTTTGAAACAGGGTCTCACTAAGTTGCAGATGGCCGCACTAAGTAGATGAGGCTGGACACAAACCTGCGATCCTCCTTTCTCAGCCTCCCAAGTACTGGGATTATAAGCCTGCACCACCATGCCCGGCTTAGAATAGGAATTTTGAAGTGCAAAAATAACCTTTGTAAAGGACTAATTGTTAGTTACATAAGTGTGGCAGATGGCAAAACATGACATCTCAGCCCTCTGGTATGTGTGCACCTCTGTTCTGTGACTTTACTGTGCCTTTCATCAAAAGATATAGTCTGCCTCTTCTCCTCTGTAAATCTGGGCCTTGTTTTGATCAGTAGAATGTGGCAGACATGATGTTATGCAATTTCTGAGGCTAGACCTCAATAGGCCTTGCAGCTTCCTCTTTTGCCCTCTTGGAGCATTGCCCTGAGAACACATCAGGGAGCTGTCTAGCCTACTGGAAGACAAGAGGCCACCTGGAAGAGAAGCCAGAGGCCCAGTCCACAGCCAGCACCAACTGCCATTCATGAGTGAGACTAGCCCTTCCAACCCAGAAACTCTCCAGAAAGACTCCCACCTAGCATAACTAAGCCCAAGTGAAATTAGCCAATAGACAGTCTAGCCAACCCGTAGAATTGTGGAAAATAATAAATTGTTGTTTTATGCCATTGTTTCAGGGTTGTAGGTTGCCAGGAAAAAAAGAAAAGAAAACTAACTCAGTAAGGTACTTTCATCTTTAGTACAAACTATAATCTGCACCAGGGTAGGTTCCTTGTTTATTTTTCACCGTCGCTGGTATCCCTACCACTGTGCCTATTATAGTCCACCACACACACGGAAGGCACTCAATAAATACTCGTTAACTAGCCCCAACACACATATTAGCCTTCGGGTATATTTATATTTCTAAATGTACTAATTTACTAATTTGCAAACTGTTGAAAATCAACATAATTATCATCAACAATTTGTATTGCTCTCATATCACAAGTGAAACAATGGAACATATAATTGGGATATTGTTCCCTGGCTACAGTGGATTATAACAACTGTCATAATAATGCTGGTAAGATTATACAACAAGCTAGCCCTTAAATGTAGGTTAATAAATGAACTAGTGGATTTCTGTAAGTGAAAGCCTAGGACGATTTTTTAAATTGCCACTACTCTTGTACTGGGTAGGGTCATAATAAACTGATCAACAAATCTTGGCAATGGACCAGACATCCTTCTACTGATAAAGTAATAATGCCTTGCAACTTGTTTACATCACCGTCTCACTTAATACTAAGGTCACATAAACTGATCCAAAATAACAACAGTAAAAATGCTGCTGAGGAATGAACACTAAAACAAAAAAAGAAAACTGGAAACTATCAGTATAAAATCAGTTATTTTGGTGATAAGGAGCTTCACAGATGCTAATTCACTTTTCTAAGTTGGCTATCATTCCCACATTGATGTCAAGTCAAAAGATATTTGGCATGCCATCAAATATTATTCCAATAATGGGCCACCAATGTGTTTGACCAACAAAATATGTGTGAATGCTAAAAACATTAAACTGAACTGCAAACTATATATACATATATTTATTCCAAGAGGCATTGAGATGTATTGCTTTTGTTGTTTGTTTTGTTTTATTTTATTATTTTTTTAGCCTCAGAATTTCAAAGAAACCAGGCACAAAATTTTGGCCAGCCCATGTGACCTGGGGAGTTAATACTGGAGGAGAAATCAAAGGAGTCATCCATATTCCAGTATGGTATACACGGCAAGATGCCAATAAGAGATTCCGGCAGAGCACAGTGAGAGATAGAGAAGGAGGGTCAACTCACCAAGGTGATTTTCCTTCCTTTCAGGGATGCAGCCTCAGCCAGGCCACCCATCCTAGAAAAATTTTCAGTTCCTAGGCATGGTGTGACAGACATATGGAGAACAGAGCTTTCACAAGTAACCGAATTCATTTGTCAAGAACTGGTTACCTGAAAGATGCAAGTTCTCTAAGGACTCACAGAATCTTCTGCTCACCTGACAGGTAAAGTGTGCTCTCAGAAAACCTGTTTTCAGTCTTCCCTCACAACCAACTTTAAGGTTCAAGACTGGTATGAATTAAACTATAAAATCCCCCAAGGCCAACTATGTGAAGACATCAGATGTGCATTAAAAAAAAAAACACCAAAATCTTAGCCAGGCGTGGTGGTTGCATGCCTATAATCCCAGTACTTGAGAGGCTGAGACAGGAGGATCACAGGTTCAAGGATAACCTCAGCAACAGAGTGAGACTCTGTCTCAAAATAAAAAATATAATAGGGCTTGGGGTATAGCTCAGAGGTAAAATGCCTCTGGGTTTAATCCAAGCCACTCCAAAAACAAAAAACCCAAGTTCTAGTTCTGGTGTATCTACATACATATGGTCTGTGACACTCTCCAATAGAAAACAACTTCAGAGCCAGATTTCCACAGACTGATTTTAGCTGCCCCTGCCACAGGATTTCTCCCTCCCCACCTGAACTCTGCTCCTATTTAAGATGTACCCACACAAGATCTCTCCTTCTCTTCTCTTCAGGAGAAACACAGGGCACACACTTGTAGAATAAAGGAGGAGAGAAAGAGCCAGTTTAGCAAAGAAAAGTTGGGAGTGGGAGAGTCAAGAAATTCTGAATTAAAAAAACTTTCTCACCCCAGGTCTTTTTACATTTCTTACATTTTGAGTAAAGACTTGGGAGGTGCGTTAGGGTGCTGGTAACTGCCTTTGACTACAGAAAGAATGGTTTTCTAACCTTTTAATTTTTAAACTTCTTTTAAAAAGGACAGAGCAAATAAATATACTCTGTATAATGTGAAAATATCATAGGATTGTGTAATATAGAAGATGAATCACTCTTATCTATACTTCATGCTATCAGGTAATATTCATCTATTTTATTGTTTATCTATGCTTCATGAAGTTCATATTTTGGTGCATGTTCTGACTTTAGAAAAGAACTAGAGACAGTAGGGTCTGATTGAGACTAACTAGACAATTTGAGAAGAGGGTACAGGGACCCCCATGGTCATTTAAATGCAGTTTCAGGGTACAGAAGCAGAAAAGGTCTGGATGAAAAATCATATACCTGGTATGGTGGCTAGCAAGTCCCTTGAGGAGAGGAAATACTCAACCAGTTAAATAGATATCATATCCATTTTCTCTAATACATGTGCCAGAAACTGGAAAACATGATTTCCTTTTTATTTACCCAAAGTCCCAAGTGAAGCCCCTATTTCTTCCACTAAGTTTTTGCCTCATGCCACTCATTTTAGCCTGAAGAGAAACTAATATCTTGCTTTATACACATTGATGGTTGAATATTTATCAGCTGAATGAATGAATGCATGACTAAATCCTTCATTTGGAGCAAAAAAATGTGGCTTAGGTTGAAACTGATAGAATATCAGACCCAAGGTCAAAAACTTACAAATATGCATTTTATGTATTAAATAGTGAAATCTTACATCAACAAAGACTTTTATTTTATTTTATTTTTGTGGTATCTGGGAATGGAACCCAGGGGAATTCTACCTTCAAGCTACATCCCAACGCTATTTTATTCTTTTTTATTTTGAAACAAGGTCTTACTAGGTTGTGGAGTGCCTCACTAAGTTGCTGAGGCTGGTCACGAACCTGTGATTCTCCTGTCTCAACCTCCCAAGTACTGGGATTACAAGTGTGTGCCACCACGCCAGACAAGAGAGACATATTCAAAATTGAGATTACACTAGGCTCAGTGGCAAACACTTATAATCCTAGTACTTGGGACTTTGGTTTGAGGTCATGCAGTTATTAGGTGGCCTGGGTGGGTCTCCCCCAGATCCATATGAATTCAGAATGTGTCTTCACCACATTTTACTGCCAACAATTTCCCATCTCCTGATAACAGCTGAATTCAACTAGGAAAATTAAATGATGTGGAGTCTTATATATTTTTTTAGAATCTCAAAAAATTATAGCTGGTTGCAATGGCATACACCTGTAATCCCAGCTTCATGGAAGGTTGAGACAGAAGGATCTCTTGAGTCCATGAATTTGAAACTAGCCTGGGTAACACAGTGAGATCCTAGACTCCCTCCCTGAAGAAAGCATTTTATGAACTGGGCAATATGGGAAAATCGTGCACATTAAAATTCCCAGTGGACCCTCATGCTAATTTTCCATTCCCTAATGGTATAAAAATCATGTTTAAATCAATAACCCCAAAACCCTGAGGAAAGATTCAGACCTCATTTTTAAGATATTCAAGATTTTTCCCCAGGTCTGGGATTAAAGACATTTTCATGAGCAGCAGTGACTTTTTTTTTTTTAAATGTACTTTTATTGGTGCATTGTAGTCTCACTTCAAAATGTAGTTCAGAGTGATAGGGACATACATGCACAGAAAAAGTAATGATTTAACTAATTTCTGATTCAGGATCACTCCCGATTGACTCCTGATTATAAGGCCAGTCCAGGAAAATATCTCCTTGTCTTCCTATTTCAAATTGAATTCTTCTGACCCATTCCTTTAGTCCTTCCTTCTCCTACAAATTTGCTTAATACTAATAGGAATGATAATGCCCAATACTAATCCCAAGTGTTAACTTTAAGGCATGGCTTTCCAAATGTGTTTCATCATGAGAAATGACTTGCCATCAAGAACTTTGCATAACTTCGAAAAATGTATTATATAGTCAGTTCTACCCTATAATCATATCGTCATTCCTGCCCATCAAAGACATCTGTCCCTGAGCAATATAATTAATCTGTATAATGTTGGTTAAGTATTTTTTCTTCAAACAGGCTATAACAGATTTAAGAATTTCGTTTTCTCTTCTCCAAAAGGATAAACTTAGATTGCCTAATCACAAAAGCGGAACCACTTTGACATGAACTTTTTACTTCATGAAAGAAGGGACCCTGCTTATTAGTCTAATATTTCCAGTGCCTAGGATAATAACTGAGACATAGTAGACACTCAAGAAATGAATGTTGAGATGGGTGTGGTGGCATATACTTGTAATCCTTGTACTTAGGAGGCTGAGACAGGAGGATCACAGGTTCAAGACGAGCCGCAGCAACTTAGACTCTCAGCAACCTAGTGAGACCCTGTTTCAAAACAAAAAATAAAAAAAGAGCTGTGAGTATAGCTTGGAGGTAGAATGCCTCTGGTTCAATCCCCAGGACCACCAAATTATATATATATAATTACATATAATTATATATATATGCACATATATATGGAGAGACATATATATATACATACATATATACACACACACACATATATAATATATATGTATATAGACATGCATGCTGGATGAATAAATCTACTTAGCAGATTTTGTTTGACCTATATATTTCTATGTTTTTACCCTATATGTAATAACAAAAATGGGGAGGTTCTCAGGTATCCCTTAGATCTATTTTATTTCAACCAGGTGTGTTTAGTTTTAGGCAGTTAAGGAACCTGTTACATACTGTCCTATCTGAATTATTTTTGTTTAGCTACAGAGACTGAGAGACCAGTTATATACTATTATATATACAAAGAGGAAAGGACACTATAAATATATAAAATACTCTGAGCATCCTCAAATCACTTGGAAGAATATATTCCTTCACCAAATAAGCCTTTTCTTCACAATTTATTGGTCTGTTTGAGGAAGGATGTCTTAGTACTTTTATGTATTAATTTTATCACATGGTAGAGAGAGTTGATAGACACAATTGAGGATCATTGTCTGTGTGGCAGAGTCAGCTCATTGTCTACCAAAGATTCATGTAACTTATTTACATGGTATCAAGATATCACTGGAATGTGGCTGCCAGGTTGGCGACCATATTTTCTAGCTCTTTGCATCCAGGTGAGAATGTAATTGCACTCAAAGCTTCTAAGAAGTGGGTATATATTATGTTCTCCAGCCCCTCTTTCCACATCTGTGGATTTAATGGAGAGGAATCCAAAGCCCTATAAGTTGGTGGAGTCACAAGACAGAAGGACACTTGTCCTGGAGTTATAAAGAGGAAAAGCCAGAAGTCAGTCTATTCTGTTATGTGATTAAGACATTTTTATTGCATGCAGCCTCTGAAGTTGGTGAGCCTTTCACAGCAGATAGCATGACTTGTGTGATGTTTTCTTTCATCCATTCTCTGGGGGAGGTGTAAGGGGAACAATTCTGATATTTTGTTTAAGCCCTACATTATTAACTTCAAGGAAGAAAATGAAATATAGATTAAGAGAGTGTTAAAGTGTCTCCATTCAGGTTCCAGGAGATAAGTTGCAGGACAAGGCTAAATGATGATAAGGTTTTCTGTGAGCTGAGGGTGAGAGTGGAGGCCATGAGCAAACAGGGAGAAAGAGTGCTGGTATGTATGACAAGAAAGAGAAGTAAAAAATTTGTACTACAATTTAACCTAATATATCAATCCAACATATTTTAGATCCCAGATCACAGAGAGAGGGCTCTAAACTGAAAGGAACTGAGTAAAGGCCCTGCCTTCAGACTTGCAGCTGGAAGAGAATGATCATTCTGAGTGTAGACTAAGGCTACATCTCAGGGTCTCCAACCAAGTACAGCTGAAGCAAAGCAGGAAATCAGGAGGTGGAACATGAAACCCCTGAGAGCCAGCTGGGGATACAGAATTCCAAAGACCTAGAGAATATGGCGAAACCCCAGGTAATTAAGATCCCTGATTTAAAAAGAATTAGGCTGATAAAGCTGACCTTTTTGTGATGGTATTTAGGGATCTGTCATCTGATAATGCCCTTGAAACAGCATCCAGCCCCAGTGCATAGTCTGTAGAAAACAGTTTCTACATATCTCTGGAGTAAGAGCTGCAGGCACGATGTTTGGCAGAACTTTATTGACTTTCAGGAAGGGAAAGGCAACTTTCTCCTGGGTATTTAGTGCAAATTTGTGGGATGGCCCCAGACCTGGATCAAGAACTGGCACACATACCCTGCCATTTGGATTAATAGCTCTCTTAGTCAGATTTAGAACACCAAGCATTCTGTAGCTACATCTGTGCACCAGAAGCAAATCAGAACTAAAGCTGATAGGTCCAACTTTCTATCTCACTTGTGTCCACAGGAAAACTAGTTGCCTAGGATGCCAGAGATGAAGTTAAAGACCTCAAGACTGAAGTGAACATTGCTACATAAAATATTCCCCATTCTTCTGTTTACAAACACAGAAATGTGTATTTGCAACAGAGTTTGCTAAAGATTAGAAAATAGTTATCACATAGATGTGGAAAAAATAATACACTCAGTCATCCCTTGGTATCACTGCAGGGGATTGGTTCAAGAACCCCCTCACCCAAGATACCAAAATCTGTGGATGCTTAGGTAGGTCCCTTATAGGGACTTGAAAATGGGATAGTATTTGTAGTTAACCTGCTAATATCAGTATACTTTGAACAATCTCTAGATCATTTATAATATCTAATATAATGTAAATGCTACACAAATAGTTGTAATACTGTACTTTTTGGGGATGATAAGAAAAAAGTCTGTACATGTTCAGTATGGATACAACCATCAACATAATATTTTGTTTTCCAAATATTTTTGATCTGCAGTTGGTTGAATCTGTAGTTATAGAATCTGTGGATGCAGAAGCCACAGATACAGAGGGCCCAGCGTATTAAAGCCTGAATCTTAGCCATTTATTATGTTGACTGACTTCTTCTGTTTCTTGCTCAGTGTCTTCAGCCATCCCAACTTCATCCTAAGAATTTACAATTTTATTATGTGAAGTTTTGGCTCCTTACAGCTTCTACTTCTTAATTCCCTGTCCTTGCTACCTAGTTGTGCATACTTAAAGCTAATCAACTCTTTCTGGGCTGTCTGGCACTCATCCCCCATCCCCAACCAGCTTCTAGAAAGGAAGATAGTAGTGTAGCCAGTTATTTCCCCACTAAGGTTGTTAGACTAAGCAAGTAAAATTACAAGGTGGTGTGTGTGTGTGTGTGTGTGTTTGCGCGCGCGCACATGTGCGCGCAAACAGAGATGACTAGGCAGAGCACAGACTTTTAGGGCAGTGAAAATGCAGCATGGTTCCATAATAAAGGGCATAAATATGCATTTGTTCAAGCCAGTAGGATGTAGAGTACCAAGAGTGAACTTTATTGTAAACCATGGGCTCTGGATGGTAACAAGGTGTCAATGTAAGTTGTAATAAATGTGCTCTCTGATGGAGGATGTTGATAATGGGAGAAGCTATGAATGTGTGGGAGCAGGGCGTAATGTATGGGAAATTCTATACTTCCCTCTGAATTTTTTTTTTTTTTTTTTTTTTTTTTTTTGCAGTACTGGGGATTGAACTCAGGGGCATTCTACCTCCGAGCTATACCCCCAGCCCTATTTTTTATTCTTAATTTTGAAACCGGGTCTCACTAAATTGCGGAGGGCCTCACTAGGTAGCTGAGGCTGGCTGCGAACCTGGATCCTCCGGTCTCAGCCTCTCAAATGCTGGGATTACAAGCGTGCGCCACCACGCCCGGCTCCCTCTGAATTTTTCTATGTACCTGAAATTTCTTTTAAAAATACGTGGTGTTCAGTTAAATTTTAATTTCAGCTGGATAATAAACAAACTTTTCATATAAATATGTCCTGGGTATTGCATGGAACATATTTATACTAAAGACTCATTTATTACTTATCTAAAATTCACATTTAACAAGGTATCCTGAATTTTATCTGGTAACCCTGTTTCGCCACTGACATGAATTCATGTAGCTACCTTCAATGGTAGATTAAGTTATATTCATTTTGGGGTTGGAATGCTTTGCCTTTTTCTTTTATAAGCTTAGCACCTAGACCATTGCCCAGCTTGCAGTAGGAGCTCTTATTGAGAATCATTGAATATAGCTCTACTTTAATGCTCTTGATAGAGTGTTGAAACAACTTGCCTTTTAAATACTAGGTATTGGCCCTAATGCAAATGATGTACTTTCATGAACATATCAAAGTCAATCACTAAACTGAACTTGAGAAGGAGGGAGGGCGAGGGAGTGGGGCGGGAATTGGGGAAGAGTTAAGTGAGAAATGTGTGCATGTATGTCTTTATCAGCTTGTACCTAACAAAGGTGTATGATTACAATGCACCAATTAAAAAAATAAAATTAAAATAAAAAAATAAATACTAAGTACTGGTACAGTGGAATGCAGGTGAAGACATAAAAAAAAAACTGATCCTCTCACAAACTACTTTCTAAAATTTATAGTTTAAAATTAAGTAATGCAAGCTGGGCGCGATTGCGCACACTTGTAATCCCAGTACTTGGGAGGCTGAGACCGGAGGATCCGGGTTTGCGGCCAGCTCTGCTACTTAGTAAGGCTCTCCACAACTTAGTGAGACCCTGTTTCAAAAATAAAGAACAAAAAATAGGACTGGGGGTATAGCTTGGTTCAATCCCCAGTACCACTAAATAAATAAATAAATAAATAAATAAATAAATAAATAAATAAATAAATAAATAAAATTAAAAATTAAGTAATGTGTACTTATAATCTCAGTACTTGGGAAGCTGAGATAGGAGTATTTGCAGGTTCAAAGAGAGTCTCATCAAGTAGCGAGACTCTCAACAACCAATTGAGATCCTATTTTAACACCCTTGATCTTAGCCAAAAGGCCAAGAAGTGATAGAGAACTTATTTCAAGACAAAAATTAAAAAGAGCTGGGGCTGTAGCTTGAAGGTAGAAAGTCCCTGAGTTCAATCCTTATTACCTTAAAAAAAAAAAAAAATTAAGCAACTATCATGTTATGAAGGGTGATATTTTCTGGTGAAAAAAAAAATTGTTGGTATAAAGAGGAACTGGTTTAAGAAAAGACTTGGGATGAATTTGAATTTTGGCTTAGGATTTTTTGACTTGCTAAAGTTCTAAAATATCTTTTTTTGTTGTTAAGATAAATACTTCGGATAGGTCTTTTTCTTCATTTAGAATATGATTTATGGCTCTGTCAGAACTATTCAACTCTAAATTTTGATCCAGATTTCTTATTTCGCTTTGGGTCTTGGAACTGCCAGATAAAAGGCATTCAATTTATGTTGGAAGAAAAAAACACAAGAAGGAAAACAAGAAGAGAAGGTTGGAGGGAAAGAGGAAGGAAAGAGACTTAGTAATTCATATGAAAAGAGAAGAGAAAAATCAAATACTAATCTTCATATAAAAATTTTTTAAATGATCTTGAGGTAAACAAGACCCAAATAACTATTACAAATGAATTCTTTTTATTTGAATGAACATATAAAGCTCAGCAATTCAATTTAGAAAAATGTATTCTAACTTATCAAACATTTACGAGCACCTGTTATGTGCAAAAATCACTCTAGTAAGGTGTGTGTGTGTGTGTGTGTGTGTGTGTGTGTGTGTGTGTGTGTTACTGGAGATGGAACCCAGGGTTATTCTACCTCCAAGCTATACCCCCAGCCCTATTTTTTATTCTTTACTTTGAAACAAGGTCTCACTAAGTTGAGGAGGGCCTCACTAAGTTGCTGAGGTTGGCTACGAACCTCCAATCCCCCTAACTCAGCCTCCCAAATACTGGGATTACAAGCCTGCGCCACCATGCCTGGCTTTAAGTGGTATTTTCTAGGTAGTTAAAGGATAAACTTATCTCAGCAACCTAGTGAAACCTTGTTTCCAAATAAGAAATAAAATTGGTCTGGGGATGTAGAACTCAGAGGTAGAATGCCTCTGGGTTTAATCCCCAACACCACCACCACCAAAAAAAAAAAAAAAAAAAAAAAAAAAAAAGATAAACAAGCCAGGCAAGGTGGCCCACACTTGTAATCCCAGTATTTTGGAGCCTGAGACAGGAGGATCCCAGGTTTGTGGTCAACCTCAGCAATTTAGTGAGGCCCTCCACAACTTAGTGAAACTCTGTTTCAAAATTAAGAATAAAAAATAGAGCTACGGGTGTAGAAGTAGAATGCCCCTTGGTTCCATCCCCAATGTCACACACACACACACACACACACACACACACACACACACACACACACAGATCAATTTAGAGCCAAGTATGGTGGCACTCACATGTAATCCCTGTACTTGGGAGGCTGAGACAGTAGAACTACAGGTTCTAAGACAGTCTCAGCAATTTAATGAGGCCCTTAGCAATTTAGTGAGACCTTGTTTCAAAATAAAATGTAAAATAGGATTAGGGGTATAACTCAGAGGTAGAATGCCCCTGGATTCAATTCCCAGTGCCAAAAAACAAAAACAAAAAAGATCAACTAAGGCACATTAACTGTGTGTGTGTGTGTGTGTGTGTGTGTGTGTGTGTGTGTGTTACTGAGTATTGAACCCAGGAGCATTCTACCTCTGAGCTATACCCCCAGCCATATTTTTCTTTTTTTATTCTTTATTTTTAAACAGGGTCTCACTAAGTTGCAAAATGCCCCACTAAGTAGCTGAGGCTGGCCTGAACCTGCCTTTGGATCCTCCTGTCTCAGCCTCCTAAAGTACTAGGATTACAAGTGTGTACCACCACACCCAACTGGCACATTAACATTTTAAAGTATTCATTTGAGCAGACAGCAGTGTGGTTTCACTAGACTACAAATGGTTCAGGCTCCACTGGAGACGCTCCAGGAGAAAACTTGTGTTGTTTTCTTGGAATATTTTTGGTGCTGGGAATTGAACCCAGGCCTTGCATACAGTAGGCAAGTATCCTAATCCTGAGCTACATCCCTAGCCTTGAGGTACACACAGAAGGCAAGACAAAGATAATATTTGATCTGTTAAAGTTAGAATGGTAACCTTAAAGTCCTTCCTAGAAATTATTTAGCCATTTCTTGATAGGTAAAGTTCCTAACTGTTGGTTTGTGATTGGTTTGATTATTATAATTGGGTTTCTGTTTGCTTATGTAAGAACCCAGAACGCTGGTGCCAATTAAACCTAATGTCTTTTCAGTAAATTTTTTTAGCAAAGTGAAGATAAAATATTTCCCTTCAAAAAATTTACTAAGCAGTGTTTGAGTAGGAGAGGAAGAAAGGAGAGGATTATAATCATTAATAAGCTCAATTCACGCCAAGTGTGGTGGAGCATGCCTGTAATCCCAGTACTTGGGAGGCTGAGACAGGAGGATCACAGATTTGAGGACAGTCTTAGCTAGCAGTGAGACTCTCTTCAACCTAGCAAGACCCTGTTTCCAAATAAGAAAAAAAAAAATCAAGCTAGGGGTGCAGCTCAAAGGTAGAATGACTCAGGGTTCAATCCCCAGTGCCACAAAAATAAGTAAATAAATAAACTCAATTCAAAAGTAAAGTAAGGGCGTGGTGACACATGCTTATAATCCCAATACTTGGGAGGCTGAGACAGGAGGATCACAGGTTTGCGATCAGCTTCAGTGACTTAGTGAGGCCCTGTGGAACTTAGTAAGACCTTGTTTCAAAATAAAGAACAAAAAATAAGACAGGGGTATAGCTCAGAGGTAGAATGCCCCTGGGTTCAATCCTTAGTACCACAAATAAGTAAGTAAGTAAGTAAGTAAGTAAGTAAGTAAATAAATAAATAAATAAATAAATAAATAAATAAGAAAGAAGAAAAGACTAAAAAAATAGGGTTGGGGGTGTAGCTCAGAGGTAGAATGCCCCTGGGTTCAATCCCCAGTACAGCAAAAAAGAAAAGAATAATGGAGACCACACCTAATGGCCTAATGGTGGAAGCCAGGAGAGGATGTGTCAATTGAATGAACTCTGAGCAAATCCAAAAGAAAGTATTTAGAGGAGAGCACACAGCCTGAGCAAAGACACAGAGATGATGAATCCAAGGTCTGTTTGAGGAAAGGTAACAGCAAACATTTTTTTTTTTTTTTTTCGCGGTACTAGGGATTGAACTCAGGGGCATTCTACCTCCAAGCTATACCCCCAGCCCTATTTTTTATTCTTTATTTTGAAACCGAGTCTCACTAAGTTGCAGAGTGCCTCACTAGGTAGCTGAGGCTGGCCGCGAACCTGGATCCTCCGGTTTCAGCCTCCAAAATGCTGGGATTACAAGCGTGGGCCACCATGCCCGGCTCAACAGCAAACATTTTAGATGGTTGTCGGTGATAACATCACACACTCCTGGCAATTGGAGAATGAAGCACATTAAAAAGACAATTAGCCAAGCATAGTGGCACAAACCTGTGGTTCCAGCTACTGAGGAGGCTGAGGCAGGAGGATCACAAGTTCAAGTTCACTGGGCAATTTAGCAAGCTCCTGTCTCAAAATAAAACAATAGTAACAAAAAGGCTAGGGATGAAACTCAATGGTAGAGCACTTCTAGCATGTATGAGGCTCTGGGTTCTATCCCCAGTATGGCAAATATATAATATATAATATATATATGAGAGACAACAAGGTATAGCCATCTCCAAGTCCTTTCTTTCTTTCTTTCTTTCTTTCTTTCTTTCTTTCTTTCTTTCTTTCTTTCTTTCTTTCTTTCTTTCTTTCTTTCTTTCTTTTTTTTGCAGTACTGGGGATGGAACCCAGGGACATTCTACCTCTGAGCTACATCCCCAGCCCTATTTTTTATTCTTTATTTTGAAATAGGTTCTTACTAAGTTGCAGAGGGCCTCACTAAGTAGCTGAGGCTGGCCACTAACCCAGATCCTCCGGTCTCAGTCTCCCAAGGACTGGAATTACAAGTGTGCACCACCACACCTGGCCTCCAAGTCCTTTTTTGAATGGAAGAGGCTAAGATTACATATATAAATCCATATATACATGAATATATACACAAACATAAATATACAACATCTTTTAACAGTGTTTTTCCTCATTGTTAAAAACTGCCCAGCACAAAAGCGCTTTAATATCTTTATGCCAGTTATATCCTAAGTGCCATTACGGCAATGGAAGTTTAATTCACATAGGAAATCTGCCTTTGGGTTCTAGGAACATCTTCCATGTGCTTTTGGTTAAATAATATGTCAGAATATCAAGAGAACTGAATTATAATGCTCAGCACTGGAATGCTGAATCTTTAGCTACATATGCCTCCCAGCTACAATTTTATGTTTTTTTGAAAGACTAATCCAGGCATTACATTATTGTCAGTGACTCCCAAAATATTCTTTGCCAATTATTCTGCTTGTTTTCAAAGGTTCTCTTAGTACAGGTATTTCCTGTTTTATTTCAAAATTAATGATAAATGATAGGCTTTTGAAGGTTTAGAGAATGAACTGTAGTCCAAGAAACATTTTTTTATTATTGGATAGGCACTGCCTAAACTGTTCCAACAGTTTTCCTTCTCTCAAGTTGAAAAGGTAATTATTTTTTCCATAGTCATACATTCTTGAGGACTTAAAGAATATATGTTGAGAAGTTCATTTGCAGAATACATTTTCAAAATGAAAACATTAGGACACTCTTCACAATGAGTCTCACTTTTTACATTTTTTAGTTCTGAAGCATTTTTTAAAAAAATAATAGCCACAATTCTAGTATTTAACCATTTTAATATGCCCTAGTGCTTTTATTCTTAATTGCCAAGAAAACTTAAAAGAGGGGAAACATTTTTGAATTAACCAATGTCCATTGTAGGGAGGATCAGTCAATTTTTCAATATTACATTGCTAGTGATGGGATCGTCTACAGAACTTCAGTTTCCATTTATTTTTCCTTTAAGGAAATGATAGTATTTCAGAAGTCATAAAAGTAAACAGTTCAGTTTCCAGTGTTAAAGGCTACTAGCGCAAAGCCTGAAGGGAAAAATATTTTTGGATTTTATCATTATGAAAAAAAAAAAACCTACCTGTACTTCAAGTACAAAAACTACCCTTTTATTTTTTGCCTGAGTTAATTATTAGGCAGGCTTTTCCTTGGGATCCTATTGATTTTATCTGTCCCTCAAATAGTACCTGAACACTTTCTCTTACATAGCTCTGTCCCTGGCTGGTGCCTCCTCTTACTCAGATTCCATGGTCTGAAACATACAATATGCTCAAGATTAGGAGACTCTTTCTGGCCATGAGTGAATGTGACTGGCGCCACTTGCAATCCCTGCAAACCTGGGCAAAGAACCAGAGAATCACACCTGGCACTCTGGTCCTGTCCAAGGAAGATGAAAACAGTGCATGCTGAACTTCAACTGCCAACATGGCCAAGGCTGCCAGGCCTACCACATACCTTTGTTCTGGTCCTGAAAGACCACAGTGACCCACTGCCACACCCAAGCCTAAGGCAAAGCCTCTCCTCTTCCCCTCTACCACCACTACCTCTGAAATTATAGAAGCTAATCTTACATTTGTAGCATGATTATGAACCATCAGTTCTATATTAGACGTGAATTTTTTTTTTGCTATATATGTGCAGATACACACACATGCATACATACATGTACACACACAGGTATATTTAAAAAGTAAACATCTCAAAATAATAATTATTCTTTTCTGAATTTCATTGTGATCCTGTGTTCCTTTGGGCAACAATCAGAAATTTTAATGTGGTGGTGATAATGATGTCCTTACATTTATTGAAGTTATTGAATTGCTTGTCACAACCACCTGGTGGGTTGGCAGTTAGGTTTATGTGCTGAGAAGTAGGAGGAAAAGTAGTAATGATTAAAAAGACATTTGAGTGCTACTCTTGCCTCTGGCTGGTTTACTTTGGACATCACAACCCCTTTTTTTTTCTTCTTCAGGATCTAATATTTGGGAGTATGCTTGAGAAAACAGAGCTTCAGGAAAAGCTAAGAATGACCTCTTTTTGGCTGACTCATTCTGACTTTAAAGTAATACATCTCTACAGAACATGGAGAAAGTTCAAAGTATGCTTTTATTTTTTCCATATTTCTTATTACAGAAAGAATTAATAGTGTAACCCATGCATTCGTTTAATTTTTACTTTTACTCCAATGGGATAAGCACAGCATACTTGTTATGAAAGAAAACACGATAAACATCAGTCCTTTCTTTTTTAATTTTTTTTTTTTTTTTGGCTAGGCAAGTGCTCTACTACTGAGCTATACTGCCAGCCCTGCATTGCCCCTTGCTTTCAGTCTTCTTGGTGCTGTTCCAGCCACACAAACTGTAGAAGTAGAGTTAAGGATCTTACTGGTCTTACTGATCTCCACTAGATTGGTCTTAAAGCACACAGATAAGAACATAAGAATATTCTGGGACTGGGGCTCAGTAATAGAGCTCTTGTGAGACTTTGGGTTCAATCCTCAGCATTGCAAAAAAATAAAAATAAAAATAAATCTATGGCAGCAGAACCATGTCTCAGAAAGAACACAGGCTTGAATTAGAAACCAGTACAAGATATTTAACTTGTCAGAGCTTGTTTTCCCATGAAAATGCCTGCTGTATGGGGGTTTTTATTATGATTAAAAGGTATTACAGCAGGGCATGGTGGCACATGTCTGTAATCCTAGTACTTGGGAGACTGAGACAGGAGGATTGCAGGTTTGAGGGTGGTCTCAGCAATGTAGTAAGACTCTCAGCAACCTAATGAGACCCTGTTTCATAATAAAAATAAATAAAGGGCTAGGGATATAACTTTAGGTAGAATACCCCTGGATTGAATCCCTAGTACTACACACACACACACACACACACACACACACACACACACACACACAATTTTGACTGTAAAAATGCTCACGTTGTACTTGGCACATAGTAGGCAACCAGCACTTTCCACAGAGACTAGTCAAAAACTATACTATAGTTTTAACTATAACTGTAACAGTCTAGTACATTGGTCCTCTCTGCTCTGCTCTCAGGTCAATTTCAAAGTAAAATTTTCAAAGTTCAAATTTTGTTTTCTCCAGATCCTACTGCCAAATTACCTCAGAACTGACTAATCAGGGCTACCTTGCTGCTTTCCAGATCACCAACCTTCCAACCTGAAAATTTTCAAAATCTCACTTTCCATTTTAGATCATGCAACTCATGACCTTGGTCTTACAAGACCCCATGGCTTCCTGTTTTCCCCTCGTGCTTCTTTGTGGCTGCAGCAACAAGAAAACCAAACCGCTCCCTGAATCAGAGTTCTTGCTCAGTATCCCCTGTGCCAGTTCTCCACACTAGCTGAACACTGGGAACACCCAGGAACCTCTTAAACAGTCAGATACACGCTGATTCAGATTCAGTAGTGTATCACCAAGTGTGCATGGAGATGTGTCCCTCATTTAGCTAGACTAAATCACCATCAAATATTTGTTTTGGTATATAATTTCAGATGACCCTGATTCCTTCTAATTCACTCTGTAGAATCTCAGTCTTGTTTGATGACTAAACCTTGGCTTTTCCCTAGAGGCTTCAGAATCCCAAATTATTCTGATTCTCCAAAAACTTTCTCTAGTTCTCATGCACCACCCTCTTGTATCTCTTCTCTAACCTTGAAAGAACTATTCATTCTCATCTCCCTTGAGTGCCTTCCAGTCTTCCCTCCTAACTGGTGCATTGGAAGGTCCCTCTGGATTCTTCTCTCTAAACTATCTCCATCATGGCCACACTCTTCCTTTGCCTTGACATTCCTGCTGGCCTTGGTTGCTATAGTAATTTCTTCCCTTGGTTTACCTCCAACTACATTCAGAATTTACTGGGAGCTGGTTGCCTGCCTGGGCTAGAGCCCTGGCTTGACCTTTCCCCTTCTTGGCAGGACACATCCCCAGGGTATGATGACAGACGACTTTGCTGTTGCCATTCTGCAGCACTGCCAGCTGGGCCTGCCAGAGTTACCATAGAATTGGACTGCTAGGTTCCAAGGCCTGAACAGGCTATGGAAGCACTCTGGCCTCTGGACCCAGCCTGACTGCAAGGGTTGTTCTGTGCAACCAGTGTATATCTCCCCATAGTCTGGGACATGGGACCAGAGGAAATGCTTTCAGATGCAACATGCCAGAGCCATTAGTGCTCCTGGGAGATACCTAGGAACCAGGGGGTCAGGGAGAAAGGCTGGCATGTGAGTTAATGATGCTTTTCTTATGACTCATGGATTACCATCTCCACAGACTTATTCCACACTTTCAGCTCTGTCCAGCTCTGTTCTTACCAAACTAAAACAGGCAATATACTGCCTGCTAGATACCCTCCCCTTCTCTCCTCCCACTGTCTTGCTTTAAAAGGAAACTCATCATCCCTCTTCAAAACCTATTCTACACTTTGTTATGTTTATCTGTAATTCTCCTTATTACTCAGGATTGAATATATGATCTTACTGGTTTTCTTGTAAGAAACACCAGCCTTTGACTGATATATTTTATTGCCTCCTTTGAAATGACTCCTCTCTTCTTTTCCATTGAATTTTGGTTGATAAGCCGCAATAAATATTAATGATACTTAGTATTAATAATAATAATATGAATAATGATAGTATTAAATATATAATAACTATAAAATAACCTATTAAAAGATATCTGAAAATATACTTACTCAAGCTAATACTCTACTCAAAGCATTTGATAAATTTTCATTGCTTAAGAACTTAAATTATAACTGAGAGTATAGCCTGGTGGTAGATCACTTGTCTACCATACATGAATAGGTTGACTGACCAGCACAGAGGGAAGAAAATAAAACTTTAAACCATTTGATTTATATTAAAAACTCACTACCTTCCAGGCCTTGGTCATTTCTCTATCATTCACCACACATACCATCAACATTTATGCTTCCTGACTGTTCAGATCGACCACTCTCCCTGCCCTGCCCTGCCTTTCCCACCTGGGTTTCAGCTCAGGATTAGGTCAAGATTTCTCTCTCTCTCTCTCTCTCTCTCTCTCTCTCTCTCTCTCTCTCTCTCTCTCTCTCTCTCTTTCCTGCTTCCCTCATTTTTTTTTTACCCTTATTTTCCCCAACAACTACATTCTTCTTGGTACCTGCTTTCTCTTCCCTTTGTTTTGTCCTTCTGTTTAAGCACACTTTATATCAATATCTTCTTTATTTATATGTCTCTCTAACAATATGTCTCCATCATTTCTTCAGGTCAATAGCTCTTAGTTTTGGGTCCCTGATGACCAGCATTAGCATCATCTGGGAATTTGTTAAAATTTAAATATTCATGCTTCCTCCTAGACTTATTGAATCAAAATTCCAGAGATGGGGCTGGCTTGTGTGTTGTATACCAAGTCTCCTAGGGATTCCGATGCTCCTTGAAATTTGAGAACCACAACTTCAGTTCATGGTTTTCAGAGTGAGGAAGGCTTGGTCTGCCTGTTTATTTCCCCAAGAACACTGCAAGATATTTGGGGCCTTTCTCTTTTTGGTAGTATATATCTGACAGCTTTGGAAAACTCTAAGCCTTTATTGTATAGGTATCTTATCTCTTAAAAATTATTTGAATGAAATTATTAAATGAAAAATCAGAACAAAGAAAGGAAGAGGAGGCTAATATGCTAATGTTCTCATAGTATCTCTGAGCCTCCCAGCAGCAAGGAAAATGGAGAAGTAACATCTTTCTTATCCTGTTTCTCTTAGAGGAACTAAAAATTCTATTTGTAAATTTCAAATGAAATTTCCCATGTGGAACCTTCTAGAGAGGCTTCAGTAAAGGTTTCGTATCATATGCACCAATGGTTTTCACATGGCTAGTTTATGTTTGTAATAGAAATTGTGCCAATGCTTAGCATGCAAGAAAGAAGAGCTGTTATTAAAGCTAGCTCACTACGCTGTTTCTCATAGTTTGGTGACTGGAAGGGAAGAGTTAATTTTCCCCAGGAAGCTGGCCACCAAGAATATCATGCAGAGTCTTGTCTTACAGTATCATCTATTCCAGTGGACCCTGTTGAAGACAGGAAAGGTGTGAAATTGGTGGGCCATTATCCACAGAGAAGAGTAAACATCTAAAGGGACATAGCCCTGACAGGTCCCAGGCCCTGTCTGAGTAGCCCCAAGGTCACTGAACCTGAACAAGGTGAGTTTAGACTTGAGCACAGGATTCTACATCAAGTAGAAGCCAAATTCAATGAGACTAGAACTGGAAAACAAGGGCTTTCATTGAGAGGATGGAGCGCTTTAACTTGGTACTTGATAATAAAGGACATAATAAGACTTTTGTGAAATTTGGAACTTAAAGCAACACCATTCTGTCATTTACCAGCTACATGACCTTATCAGATGAGACAATGCATAGAAATGCTTTGGGAACTAAAACTACTATGCAGGTTGGTTATTTTTCACACATGACCAGGGGAATGATTTTTTTTTTTTTTTTTTGGTACTGAGGATGGAACCCAGGGGCATTCTATCTCTGAGCTACACCCATAGTTCCCCCCTTTTTTGAAACAGGGTCTTGCCAAGTTGTTAAGGGTCTCACTAAGTTGCTGAGGCTAGTCTTAAACCTATGATCCTCCTTTCTTTGCCTCCCAAGTACTGGGATTGCAGTTGTGTTTCACCATGCCCAACTAAGGAAATGATTTTAATTTATTTTATTCAAATACACTAAATTAAGAGATGAGGGCTATTTCAGGGATATTGTTTGTGCATTTCCTTGTGTGGGCCACACATTTTCCAAGTCTTCTTTCACCTTGAGCCTCAGCTTACATGGTGGTATTTACTGAGTGCCTGTTGCTTGCTAGGTGCTGTGCGAGGTTAGCATCCATTTCATATATGAGGATACTGTAGCACTAGTATGTTAAATTCTTTCTCCAAGCTCTCACAGAAAGACATAGTCTTTTTAGGCATGGCTTACATTAGAAGAGAAGGAGAAAGAGGAATAATAGTATTAATAAAGACAACTGACTCAATGCCTGGAGCTTTGTCAAATATTTTACGTGCATTATCTCGTTTAATCATCACAACCACCCTATGAGATGAATATCAGTTACCTAGTCTCACAGTAGAGGAAACAGAAGCTCAGAATCTTTGAGAGATGTGCCCAAACTAATTCATCTGGGATTGAAATCCACCCTTCTTAGAGACGTGGGTTTGCATTATGTCTTACAGCCTCCCAGAGTAGAGCAGGGATGAGGACCATCATATCCTCACTTCCCAACTGATGAATTCATTAACAGAAAACTCCTGGGAAAAATTGCTTCCTAAAATATAATTCTTTCCCAAAATTTAAGTACAGTACTGAAAAGAAAACAAGGTGATTGTTCCCTTAGAGACTTCTAAGGCAATTTAAACCTATATTGTATTTAAATGGAATCTAAAATTTCCCATGCTAGAGAGTAA